>JAOXYD010170763.1:0-10059 GCA_028565735.1 Pinacopodium congolense | reverse complement strand
TTGGATAGGCCAATTCAAACACTTCCTAAGCCATCAAGTGAAGAGCCTCCAACCCTTGAACTAAAACCTCTCCCTTCAAATTTGAAGTATGCATTTTTAAGACCTCCATCCCAATTATCTGTTATTATTTCATTATCATTAAGTGATATGATAGATGAAAGATTGTTGAGAGTTCTCAGAGAGCATCAAAAGGCTATAGGATGGACCTTAGCAGATATTAAAGGATTAAGTCCTTCTATTTGGACACGTCATATATTTATTGAAGAAGGAAGTAAACCTTTGGTCTAACCTCAACGTACACTAAATCCAAACATGAAAGAAGTGCTGAAGAATCAAGCGGTTAAACTCCTTGACGTTGGTATTATTTATCCTATTTCTGACTCTATATGGGTTAGTGCAGTTCAAATAGTGCCCAAAAAAGGAGGAACTACTGTTATGAAGAATGAACAAGAAGAGTTATTGTCACAAGGAAGGTAACTAGTTGGTGTATGTGCATTGGTTATCATAAGTTGAATGACTCCACGAGAAAGAATCACTTTCCTTTACCCTTCATTAATCAAGTAATAGAAAGGTTAGCTGAGTATAGTTTTCATTGTGCTTTAGATAGATATAGTGGTTACTTGCAAATTCCTGTTACCTCAGATGACCAGGAAAAGACAACCTTTACATGTCCATATGACACCTTTACTTATCGTCGCATGCCTTTTGGCTTATGTAATGCCCCTGCTACTTTTCAACGCTGTATAATAGCCATTTTTTTGGACATGATTGAGTCATGCATTAAAGTATTTATGGATGATTTTTATGTATTTGGTACATCCTTTGATGCATGTTTGGAAAATCTCAAGAAGGTATTAAAGAGGTGTGAAGAAACCAATCTAGTTTTGAATTGGGAGAAATTCCATTTTATGATGCAAGAACGCATAGTGTTGGGTCATAAGATTTCAAGTAAGGGTATTGAAGTAGATCCAGCAAAAGTGGAAGTTATTACTTAACTACCCCCTCCGAATTCAATTAGAACAATTCGAAATTTTCTTGGACATGTTGGATTTTACAGACGATTAATTAAGGATTTTTCCAAGATAGCTAAGCCCCTTACTGAGCTTCTTACCAAGGATGCAATTTTTAACTTTGATGATCAATGCGTGCATTCTTTTCAATTGTTAAAGGAGAAACTTACGAGTGTACCTATTTTGTTATCAGCAGATTGGTCTCTTCCTTTTAAGTTGATGTGCGATGCGAGTGGCCTTGCAGTTGGTGCAGCACTTGGACAAAGATATGGAAAGTTTTTCCATCCAATTTATTATGCAAGCCGCACGTTAAATGATGCTTAAAGGAATTACACCACTACTGAGAAGGAGATGTTAGCTATGGTGTTTGCAATTGATAAATTTCAATACTATTTAGTTCTTTCAAAGGTGATAGTTTACACGAACCATTCAGCATTGAAGTATTTAATGAACAAGCCTGATGCTAAACTGTGATTAATTTGTTGGGACCTCCTATTACAGGAGTTTGACATTGAAATTTGAGATAAGAAAGGTAAAGAAAATTTTGTGGCTGATCACTTATCTCATTTGAATGAGGAAGTAATGGAGAAAGGAGAAAGCTAAGACATTAAGGAGGTGTTTCCTAACAAACACTTATTAGCCATGCTTAATTTACCTTGATATGTGGACATAGTTAATTATTTGGCTGGTAATGTGATCCCTCCTGACTTTTGCATACCAACAGAAGAAGAAATTCTTTTCTGAAATCAAGAGATATCTATGGTACGACCCTTTTCTTTACAAGATTTGTGCTGATGGAATAATTCGTAGATGTGTTCCTGCTGATGAAGTGTCATCAATTTTAAGTCATTTTCATTCAAAAGAGATTGGAGGACGCTTTGGTCCTACTAGGACTACACACAAGGTGCTTGAGTGTGGTTTCTGTTGACCTACTCTATTTAAGGATGCATTTCAATTTGTAAAATCTTGTGATAATTGTCAAAGGGTTGACAACATCTTAAGGAAACATGAAATGCCACTAACTAACATTTTGGTTTGTGAAATCTTTGATGTTTGGGGTATCAATTTCATGAGTCCATTCCCTTCATCATGCTCCAACTAATACATCTTAGTGGTTGTTGATTACATAAGTAAATCGATTAAAGCTGTTGCACTTCCAACTAATGATGTGAAAGATGTAGTTCGATTCCTTAGAAACACCTAGAGCCATTATAAGTGATAGAGGAACGCATTTTTATAACAAATAATTTGAATCCCTTCTATCTAAATATGGTGCCACCCATAAGATTGCTACACCTTATCATCCTTAAACTAACGGTTAATTGGAAATATCGAATATAAAAATTAAAAGTATTTTAGAAAAGACCGTTAGTTCTTCAAAGAAACATTGGTCAATGAAGTTGGATGATGCATTGTGGACATATCACACTACATTTAAAAACGCCCATTGGAATGTCTCCTTACAAGTTGGTTCATGGTAAGGCTTGTCATCTACCAGTTGAATTAGAACATCTACCAGTAAAGAAAGACTTTTGCAATTGAATGAGTTTGATGAGTTTCGGTTTGAAGCTTATTAGAACTCCAAATTGTTTAAGGAAAGAACTAAGAGATGGTATGACAAGCATATCATTCAAAGAGACTTCAAATTTGGTGATAAGGTCTTGGTGTATAATTCAAGATTGAAGTTGTTTTTAGGGAAATTAAGATCCCGATGGGCAGGCCCTTATAATGTGACCAAGATTTATCTATTTGGAATAATTGAAGTTAGAAATGGTCACTCATCCTTCAAGGTTAATGGGCAACGAGTGCAGTTATATGTGCCTAGTTTAGTTAAGGAGTCTTCTGAGACTCTTTCACTATTCAATCCTCACTGAACTAGGAAGATTAGTAAGTTAGGTAGGTAATTTTGTGTGTTTTAATTTTATTTTGGATGTTAGGATTAATTAAATTAAGTTTTGAAGCTTTGGAAGTGTGTTTGAATCAAGTTTGGTGTTTTTTCTTTAAGTTTAGTGAGTTTAATTTGGTTCTAAGAGTGTTTTTAAGTTTCAATATAAAGCAATTTGATGAATAATTCAATCCATGTTGTTTGGAATAGTTTGAAAGGATTTTGAAGTGAAATTGGATTAAAATTAAGTTTAGAAAGTTTTAAACACACCTATAACGGTAGTCTGTAGCCCACCATTATAGGATGATCAACCTACCGTTGTTGTATCCTATTCTATACCTACAACGACAGGCTGTTCATCCTATAACGGCGTTGTTGTAGGATGAACAGAGTGCCGTTGTAGGACGCATCAGGCGATAAAACAACGCAGTTTCACTGTTCATCATCTTCTTCCTCTCCAAACCCTTCCAAAACCCTTTTTGCCTCTTAATCTTCAAATCCCCATATCTTACTCATTTCTGAACCAAATTTAATGTTTTTTTATGTCCATTTGTCACATTTTCTGCCCTCTACAAGAATCTACCATCAATTTATTGAGAAAATCAACAAACTTTTAAAATCACCTCTGTAAAGTCTAGATCTTTTTCTCCCCGCAAGGTATTCTTTTTCACTTTTTTCTCAATATAGGCATCCATTTGCTTAGATTTTGACACCATTGTGTTAGAAATTTTATTAACTTTTTTTGTACCAATTTTATTCAATTTTATCGTCGTCAGAAATTCAAGAATATTTCGGTCAAAAGGGAATATTCTAACGACTCTTGTAGGAAAATTTTCTTATTTTTCTTACCATTTTCTGACTTATTTGTGCTTATTTATTAAACTATTTTAAGTCAAATGGCGCATAGGAGGAAGAGATTGGCTTATAATCCAGTTCGATTCACAAGTCAAGAAAATTTTGACTGGTTCGAAGCCCATAGGAGGAGCGATTTCATCATTAAGTGTCCCATCCATCCGAATATCGAAGCATCTTTTGATATATCTGGCGCCTTTAGGACCTTCAGATGGGAGACCGTTGTCACTTTTGCTGGTCCTTTTTACTCAGATTTGGTTTGCGAGTTCTTTGCAAACATTGAAGATAAAGATGAGGCGGACACAATTGAGATCCATTCAATGGTATGAGGTATTCCTATTCATCTTACTCGTGCTTCTATAGTTTCCTTGTTAGGAGTACCAGATGAGGGCAGTGTTTTTATTAAGGCTAAGGATATATTTCATGGGGACACGATAGCTTCGGACCTATCGTTCTCCATTGCTACTGCTCGAGATGCCTTAGACTTGACTAAGAATGCTAAGAGGTATATTATTGCTGCTTTAGGACCTAGAGAGAGGATTATTGTTGCTATGATCAGTCATAATATTGCTCCTCAAGCCAGTGGGCTCAATGAGATGTAATATGTAGATGTGTACCTGTTATACAAGATGTTCCATGGCTTAGGTACCATCTCGGAGATACCATTAACTGGGTTCATTATTTTGTCAATGAGAAATGTGGTGAAGCTTAAGAAGCATAGCAAGAACTTCTGTTTTCCTTGCTTGTCTAAGAGAATATTTAGGAATGCCGGAGTTCCTTTAGATTCTTCAGAGTTTGATGATTATACTCGTCAAAACATCATCAACGCCAGTGTGCTTAAGCTATGGCACTTCACTTATTAGGGAGGCCATTGGCATTGACTTCGTGAGGGTGAGGATTCGCCTGATAATGCTATGCACCCAGACATTCATGTAGATATGGGTGAGGCCACTCCGAGTGTTATTCGTCCTCGCCCACTCTCGCATGCTGCCACTTCAGTCCCACCTCCATCTGTTTCGGACGATCCTTAGATTACAATAATGCACTATTTGATCAACATGGAGGGTCGACTCAGTTCTAAGCTCTCTAAGTTTCGTTCTAAGATGACTCGTCGACTTGATGGCCTTCAGCATCAGGTCGATGACTTGACTACTCGCTTTAAGAACTTCGAAGACTATCAGCATTACAGGGATACCGATGACCCTGCATTTTAGTTTGTTTGGTTATTCATTTGTGTTGTTTCAGTTTCTTTTGTTGTTTTAGTTGTTTTCGTTTCGTAATATCAGTTTCTCTTTCATAGTTTGGTTTCTTTTGTTTTTTGGGTTAGATCTGAGGACTGTTATCCCTTTTTGATTGCTCCTTGATGTACTGATTTTTCACACTTATACTAATGGAGCTTCTTTTGGCTATTTCTCTGTATTATCTATCTTTTTATTTCGGTTATTGCAAGCCCATTACAATACTTCGATGGCTCTTCAAGCATATATCATACGGGTGTATTTCTTTCCCTTTTCTCCTACTCTATGCTTTTCCATTTTTTAAAATATTGAGGACAATGTTTAATTTAAGTGTAGGGGAGGGATTTATTTGTTTATCACTTTAGCATAGTTTGTTTGATAGTGATTTGCTTTATCATCAATTTCATCGTAGTCTATAAATTGTGAAAAAAAATTTCAATCTATGATCCTTTTTATTGTTCATGCTTTCATTTGAATTTAATTATTTGACAATTTGAAATGTTATCTGATTCATTTTGACTATTATTAACTAAATGCCTTTAATTAATTTCATAATTTGGAAGGTAGATACCTAAGGCTAGAAGGATATTCCACATATAAAATGCAATTTTCTGAGTAATTTTGTGACGTCTTTTAGAACATTAACCTCATTCAAAGAAAAAGAACTGGAATTAATCCCAAAAAGAAAAAAAATAAGAATAATTACTTGATTAGTTAAATAAGTAAGCAGAACTACTTTTCTTATTTCGAATCTTGTGTATGTGTATTTAAAAAAAGAGAAAAAAAAGAAAAGAGAAAAACAAAGAAAAGAAAGAAAAGAAACATAATAAAATACATGTATATGAGATTTGAAATTATAAGTGAGACACAATAGTCAGTTGAGTTACTGTGACACAGATGAGTAACCGGGGATTGTTGAAGACAAAATGTTCATCTTCACGTAAAAAGACTAAAATAACCTCTTAATTATTCTGCTTACAAATTTAATTAATTAGGTGATTCATTCAATTTCTTTTTAATTTTTGTTTAAAAAGTATGTGAAAATGTCAAGAAGATGTTGTATTAAACTTAGTTAATTGCCTTTTACATGTGGAATTGATTTCTTAATTTAGGTTGAAACTTGAAAAAGAATTAATTGAATTCAATGCATTTTCAAATTGATATGATTTATCAATCTTATAACATTTTCTTGTGTCAAAATTTTTTTAAATGATCGAGAAAGCATTTTCAATAATTGTGGTGTCAAATTCTGAATTATTTTTTCTATATTTATATCCTATTATAAACTTGATGATGAATTAATTTGCTTGAGGACAAACAAATGCTTAAGTATGGGGGAATTATTAGGGGTCAAATTAATATAATTTTGATGGTTCATTTGTTGAATTATGACCCCTAATTCAGTGCTTAATTATTAAATTTATGTGTTATTATGTTTAATTTGCATAATGGAACTTAATGATGAAGATTGAAGTAAAAACAAGAAAGAATCCTCTTTTTTCTACCCATTAATGGCCTCCTGGCAGGGTGCCATTGATTGAAGAATAGGGGACCGTTGAAGGGTTCTGCATTCGACCGTTAATGGCACCCTCTCAGGGTACCTTTGTAGGGAGGCAGGGTGTCGTTGTGCACCAAAGACAACAATTTTCAGCTCCGAATCTTGAAGATTTCAACTTTGGCATGTCTCCAACTAATTCCCTTGTCTCCTGGCACATAGGGGGAGTCTCCAGAGTCTGCATGCATCCAAGAACAACACAGAAAACGTTGATTAACCTGTAGACTTCAGATTAAACCTTAGTTAAAGAAGCTCTTGCTTCTCTCTTATTTTCTCTTAGATAGTTCAAGCTTAAAACACTTGTGTTTCGAGTTTTAAAGTGTATTTTGAGTTGCTTTTTGTTAGAGACTGAAGCTAAGACATGTATCTGAGTTTCTAAATCATTATAAGGGGTTTTCTAACTCAAATCATTACTTATATTCTCCTATTTTTAGGATTAATCAAAGTTCATGTTCTTATGTGCATATTCTTATATGTTTGATTTTCTTGCTAGATCTTGTGGATTCAAAAGTTGAATTGATGTCTAGATCAAGTTAAGAAGTTCAAGACTTTTCCAGGAGCTTTCTAAACAATTTTTGTAACTTCTAAACTACTTTATTCAGCTCATATTTGTAGATCTATCTAAGTGTGTGGTTTAAGATGTATATCTTGTATGTTTTAATTCAAATGTGTGGCTAATCGTTTCTGTTGCTATGAATTGATGTTTTGATGATTTGAAAGAGTTTTAATGCATGTTTAAATTTCTGTATTTTGCTTGTTGAAGATCTAAATGAACCAATTTTAAGTTGGCCACTTAAGATTAATGTTTAAGACAGTTTAAGCATGAGAAATCATTTTAAATTGTTTGAAAAATCAATAAGAAACATGAATTAATCATTGCATGACCAAACTTGAATTTTTTGTGAAAGTTGAAGTTCTAGGATTAATTTTTCAGAACTCACCTTCTTGAAAATAAAGTCCATTTACTTGATTTTAAAGCATAACCAAACTTTAGATAAGATTAAATGGAGAAAAAGAAAAGTCTTAACCATAATAGACTTATGGATTGATATGGTATTAGATACATAGGCGGTTGGATTTAGTGCAATTAGGAGATTATTAGTTTATACCCTTGCAGCCAATCTATTTGTTATAAACACATGTATAACATTATGATTTTCTATTCAATAAAAGACATTTCTTATCTTTATACATTTTGTCAATTATTTTCAATAATTAATCATAAAAATAAAATCTCTAGAATAATTGCTATGTAATTAGAAATTATAATGAGATTATAATTATAAAATTCGGATTACATTTTTATATTATTTCTAAAATATTTCTAGTTATAGCTTCAACAAAAGAGGATATTAATAAAGCAGTTAGACTAGCATAAGTTATATTTCTTTCTTTTGAAGAAAATAATGGACCTCATAGATTAAAGTGTGGAGACACTTAAAAAGACGTATGCGTGCTTATTAGAGAATAAATTTACAGAATTGACCTGATCTTGAGAATACCAAATGAAACAATACTTGTGTATTTATGGATTTCCTCTATATAAAGGTAGAAAACCTTAGGGTAACTAGTACTACTCTTTCTACCTTTTAAAAATAAGTTTTGAATTCTATTTCAGTGAACCTTTGAACATTGCTAGAGGTGAACACTTAAGCAATTGTGGTTTAAGGATATGAGAAGAAATTAGTCTCAAGAGGAAAGCATTAATCAAGTTTGTCATAACCCTTTTAATTTATTATTTTTTATTCGAGTAAATTTAAGTTAAAGAGATCTTATGAGAAACATTAAAATTTTTCGTTATGCCTTCGATTAAATTGATGTTAGGTTTCCCAACAAGCACTTAGTAAGTGGGTGTCCTAATTTGAAGGGATGGATTCCAATAATGGTTTAGGATTCCTCTTTCTTACTAACGCCCTCCATTTCTGATCTTTGATGTTGGATCATAAAAATTTAGTTATGATCTTTGATGTTGGTTATAAAAATTTTGAGGAATAAGTTTAACTATCAGTTACAGAAAATAAAGAAAACGAAGAAAAATGGGTTCTAGAAAGTAGGATGTATTTTGTTTTCTTGAAAAATTTTGTGCTCCATATATCTAAATTTGTCTATATCAAAACACAAGATCTATATAATTTATTTTGAATTACCATATTATTTTTCAATGAGCAAAGATTATAAGAAATATTACATTAAATTGAAACATTGAAACGAAGGATTAAAATTGGAAACTTTCATATTTGAGGATCTAGTTGGTAAGTAGGTGTCCTACTTTGAAGGGATGGGTTCTGATAATGGTTTAGGATTCCTCTTTCTTACTAACACCCTCCATTTATAATCTTTGATGATGGATCATAAAAATTTAGTTATGATCCCTAAAACTATTCTCGTTGATGTGGTAGATAAGTTGGTGACTGATTTGCTGATATGACAAGGTGACTATATAGCAGTACTGACATAGCGAGTGATATGGCAATTGGCATGGCAAATGACATGACAAAGGGTATATTGATGTTTTTACTAAAATACATGAGAGTATTTAAAAAAATAAAAAATACGAGGGTTATATGATAATTACCAAATGAGATATATTTAACATTTCTACTTTATTATACGTATGAATTCATAAATAATCAATTAATAATATTTTTATGTATACCTTAAAATAACTCCAATTACTTTATTTATTAATTTTTTATAACTTAAAAAAATATTAGTTAATAACTCCAATTAAATTAAATCTAAAATTTTTATTTATATCCATAATACTTATATTAAGAATAATCTTGGAATAAAAATGTTATAACTTTGAATAATTAAAATAACCATTTTAATGATAAATATTTCAATATTTCTACTTCACTATACATGTGAATTTATAAATAAATAATTAATAATATTTTTAAGTTATGTCTTAAATTAACTCCAATTTATTTTTTTATTTGTTAGTTATAAATAAAAAATCATTAATTGATAATTTCAATTAAATTAACTCTAAAATTTTATTTATATTTGTAATATTTATATTAAAATAATCTTGGGATAGAAAAATTCATAATTTGAATAATTAAAATAACCATTTCAATAAAATATATTTTAATATTTTTACTTCACTATACATATGAATTTATAAATAATCAATTAGTAATATTTTTTAGTTATACCTTAAATTAACTTTAATTTATTTATTTATTATAACTAAAAAATTATTAATTGATAACTCTAATTATATTAACTCTAAAATATATATTTATATTCATATTATTTATATTAAAAATAATTTTGGGATAAAAATTTCATAACGTTGAATAATTAAAATAATCATTTCAATGAGATATATTTCAATAGTTTTGTTTTATTATACATATGAATTCATAAATAATCAATTAATAAAATTTTTAATTATAACTAAAAATTTATTAATTGATAACTTCAATTAAATTAAATCTAAAATGTATATTTATATTCATAACACTTAATTATTTTAATTATTCAAAGTTATGAAATTTTTATCCCAAGATT
>JAOXYD010170753.1:0-10059 GCA_028565735.1 Pinacopodium congolense | reverse complement strand
CAAATAGCTAAGATCTCTCTTCAACTAATTGCAAAAACCTGAATATGTATGTGTCTATTAGAAGCCAACTCTCATTGCACTGTCTAACACAAATGCCCAAACTCACCCTCTCGGTCTATTGTAAGATATAAGCTCAATACAAATTCACAAATATTTATAAAAATTAAATTAATCACCAAAGGGTCCGAAATAATTCAAATAACAAACCCTAAAAATATTTTAGCCACACATAATCATGAAATTAAATTCTATCAAGTTCATATTCACAAAAATAAAATAGAAACAATTTTAGTGTTGAAACTTTGAAAGCTTGAATCTAATGAAATAATGAACAAAAAATTCGAATGAAAACTTTTAAAGGTTTTTCTATATCTAAACTAACTGAAATTACAAATTTTGCTGCCCAATAAATGGATTTAAGATAGAAAAACCAAAATTTAAAGAAAGTAGTGCATAAAGTGCAGAAAATAAAGAGAGCTTGAGAGTTTGAATGATTTGATCTTATAAAATGGATTCCAGAGCATTAAGAGATGGTAAAATTATTTAGGAATATTATTTATTGTGTTGGGAAGGTGTTGGAGTTATTATAAACATAAACTAACAGTTTGGGAGACCAAAAATAAGTTAAAAACATAAAACTTGAACTAACCGTTATATACAGGGACTAAAATGGTGACACCTGGGGAGTTAAACGATGTTGTTGAGGTGTTGGGAAATCGTCGTTTAGCTTACTAAGAAGCGGGGTAAAACGACACCTTAGATCCCGCCATTTAAAGATGAGCAACCCACTGTTTTGCCTATAGAAAACATGAAAAAAAAAGCTTCGAACCAAATCCAAATCTTTTCAATTAAATTCTAACATTAAATAATACTTCAAGTAACTTTTAAAACATAATTCAATGCTATTTCAACTTATAAAAATATTGAATTCATTCAAAATAAAGGAATTGCCTTGATTATGAAACTTTTCATTCTTAAACTTCTTTAAAACCTTTTCAAACATTCCATAAACCAAAATTTATAACACAAATCAATTAAATCACATATGATCAACACTTAGTCTATCACTCAATTCACTTAACCATATCAATAAACATATATTAAATCAATTTATCACATTACTACTATATTATGTAACATTTATCTTATATGTTTGTCACATTATTACTAGAATGTGTAACATTTAGCTTATATGTCATTCTAATTCAATTCCTTACGTGGAAAATGACATAACCAAATTCAATTAATCATTAGAACCATAATTCAACTCTTATATGCCTATATGTAAATGTATCATAAAAATATGAGAACCTTTTTTAAGTATTGATTAAAAATCAAGTTTAAGATACTTACACCTTAAACCCTTTTCCTAAACTTATCCAAACTTGATCTTCATTCTCTTGATCTTCACTCTTGATCATCACTTGATCTTCAATCCTTTAATCCTTAATCATTCAATGCTTGAGCTCTTCTACCTTATCTCCACATATATATTCTTGCACTTTAAACATTAATCTATTTTATAAAAGCATAAAAAACTTGAATATTAGTAACAATAATATTTTATCATCAAAACACATAATTAGAACTACCTTAATTCAACAATTTCCCTTTTTTTAGTAATGACAAAACATGTGATATTAAGAATATATAAAACACATATACAATACATTTCATGTAAATGCAATGACTCTCTCTCTTTTTGCTTAAAACATATATTCAATCTTAATATCACACTACTCTCTCCCTCTTTTTGGTATCATAAAAAAGAAAATCAATTGTAATTAATTTAAAATAAACTTAAAGCCAATTGTAAATAACTCTTTCAACTTACTCCCCCTTAATACATACATCGTTAAAAATAAATACCAATTGTATATATTGTTCCTCCTAAATGAATACAATTATGTATTATGGAACAATAAAATATGAAAAAGAGATAAAATAAATAAAATGCATTATAAATCACATATTATGCATCATTATGCTCCAAGAATGCATATTTATCTATATTACATAAAAAATGCATCAAAGACATCTATTATGCATATTTATATACCAAAAACACACATTATGCAACTTTTGCATAAAAAACTCACGTTATGCACCTTTGTATACTAAGAGCACATATTATGCAATTTCACATCAAAAGCATATTTTGATGTTTATTTTGCATCAAAACTACATGTTATGCAAATTTTGCTTACAAATCAAAGATTATGCAACAATATCATGTAAATTGAAAACATTATGCAAAACCAAGTTTATGTGTTTAATTCCTTTTCACATATGCACAATTTCAACAATCTCCCAATTATGTAAAAATGATAACAATTGTAGAAATCAAAAGTAGTACCAATTGTAAGAGAATAATGTCACTTGATACTAAATGTAAGAAAAGTTACCAATTGAGAATTCAAAGATATGGTACCAATTGAAAATTTAAAAATATGATACCAATTGCAAAAAAAAAAAAAAGATACTAATTTTAATAAATATTTTCAAAAAAATGTTTAATGCATCCTTTTCAAAACAAGTCATATTCCAAAAACAATTTAATGCACCTATTAAAAAAAATATCATGCAACAATTTTAATAAAATATGCTAGTTTCAAAAAAGTTATGCAAATATGCAATGACTCCAATACTATACATGCAATGGCTTTAATACTAATATGTAATGGCTCCCCCTAAACATATGAATCCATTTTTCAATCTAAAAATATTCATAATAAAGCCAACATTTTCTAATCAAGCTTAAATGTTCAAAAATCAAGTCAAACTATAGATATTATCAATTATAAACATAAAAATACCTCATTTTGCATCACCATTTGATTCTAAATCCTTTAATTCCTCACTTGATTCAACAATATGCTTCTTGGTAAGCTCATGTGAGGCATTCATAGTGATCTTTCCATATTCTACTTCAATTTGGAGATACCACTTCCTCTTATACTAACTTAACACAAGTTTAGCACAAATAGATGTTAACCTACAAAACAAAGAACCTAACACTTTCTATGTACCCACATTAACTTAGATCCTTAGAAGTTAGCCTTAATACCTTTCTTAACCTACACCTTTAAGGATTTCCTAAATATTATTTGTTTAATAAAACACAAAATTTTCAATGTGACCAAATTTACTACAAAAATTACAAACATATGTAACATCATGCATATTGTCTTGAAACTTATGATCTTGCTGTCTATATGTATTGCTCCTACCAAAATAAACTTTTCTAGAACGATAATTATGCATATGAGAGTTATGAGAATGCATTATGCCATTATGCCTATGAAATATGTCACTTTGCCTAACATGAGATTTAAATGCATTTCTAGTACTAACATCTCTAAATGCTCTTCCTTAATGAATATTATACCTAGAATATGGATGAAACATGTTTAATGGCCTTAAATGAGAATGGGGATGCATATGGGATGCATGTGAGTTGATTGGCCTAAATTGTCTAAATGATCTATCATGGGACCTAAATATATGCCTATCCTTTTCTTGATGATATAGCCTCTTAAGATATAATTAATAAATGCCTTTAGCCTTAAGCATATACTTACAATGAGTATGGGAATGTAAAGACTCAAATTGATTAAATTGATGCCTATTATAAGGCCTATATGTATACATGTCTCTTCTTTATTGAAATTGACTCCTAGGATATAAATATGAAATGTTCCTAGGATTGTATGAACGTATATGAGGAGTATAAGAATGTCTTGGACTTGCTTACCTATCATGAATCCAAAATACATCATTATGATTTTGTGCATTCCTAAAGAAATTATGTCTATTTATATTTTCATACACATCCTTCTTAATTTTTTATCTAGAAGCATATATGAATGCATGATTGTTCTTCCTAGAATGCATTTTTGATCAAGATGCACCAATCTTAAAAGATAGCCTAGTATAAGCTTTAGATAATGATATACCATTATAAAATATGGGCTTAAGCACAATTTAATCTTATAAGTTCTTACCCTTTATAAAAAACGGTTTTAGAATCCTTAGACACATTTTCATTAACAAAGCCTAAACTATGTCTATCATTAAAACTCTTTTGGCCTCCTAGCATGCAATCTAACTTCTTCTTACCTTTTATGTGTTTAGACAACGATCCTTAACAGATTCCACTTCTTTATCTAAACATTCATTTTCTTAAAACAATTTATGTTCATTATCATACATGCCAACATTATCCATACTCTTAGGTTCTACTATGATATACATCTCATTCTTTGATTCTAACATGTCATGCATTTCAACTTTCATCTTTTCATTTTCATACAAATATTCATCTAATTCCTTTCTCAAACAATTATTTAAATTCACTAACCTATCATTTTCTATCATACAATCATCCAAAATTTTCACAATATTCTTATATTTGGAAGAAAGATTCTTCCTTTTCACTTTAAGAGCTTTTACAACTTCAACTAATTTATCAAATGAAATTTCATCATATTCAACATTATTTTCATTATCATTTGAATGAGAGATAGAAAATACCTCATAACTTTCCTTTTGAATGTTTGATGAAGATGTAGCTTCTTCCACAAAGACCACAAGGCATGAGTTTGAAATCTCTTCCTCTTCTTTTGCCTCTTTGTCTTCAATTCCTTCTACATGTATTTGCTCCAATCTACACCAAATCTCAAAAGTGGATTTGCATATGGATACTTTATAAAAAATATTCCTATCTAATGCATCATGTAAGATATGCATGGTTTTTTCATTTGAAAATCCATAAGGGTTATTAAAAATAAAATCCCATAACTAAGAAACAATTTGATTCTAATTTTCTAAATTAAGAAGTCATTACCATAAAAAATTTAGGCTTATAAATATCCAAACCCTCTTGACCAAAATAAGGTGCCATTTTTAATCTTTACTCATAATTTCGTTAGAAATTATGCAAATGTGAGACAACTTGTAACTCTTATGGCATCTAAAAGGGAGGTTAATTGAGTGTTTAAAAAATTTCTTGCAATTTAATTCACTTGAAACACCTTAGACCAATTTTAATTAAATGAAATCTTTAACCAAAATTCAACCTAAATGATATGTCAAACTTTATATTAATATTAAATAAATTCAATCAATAATAAAACAAACACCAATGAACAAATATAAAGAGATAAGGGAAGAGATAAACATGAGATTTATAAAGGTTCGCCTACCCCAAAGATAACTACATCATCTCTTCAACTATTTGTAGAAAATTCACTAAAGAACTAATTTTACTTTAATTAGGCGAAAAGTAGCCTTTACAATAATCTTGATTATAAGACTAAGAGGAACCTTTACAATCTTGATTACAAGGCCAAAAGGAACCTCTGCAATCTTACTTTATGGTGAAGAGTAACCCACCACAATTTTGTTCTAAGGTAAAGAGGAACCTATACATAATCTTGTTCTAAGGTGAAGACGAACCTATCAATCTTCCTTTCCAGTGGGTGAAGAGTAACCCTTTACACAACTAAATTATACAATTTTTAGACAATAAAAGTAGCCCCTAACTTACACTTCCAGAGCCTCAACTCAAGCTTATATAGCTTATCAAACCTTGATAAAAAACAATGTAAGATAAAAGTTCAAATGCAACTAATGCACTTTGATATCAAACCTTCCAGTTTCTTTCATAATGTTATTATAATTTTTTCATTAATCAGCTCCCTTAAGACTTCGTCTGTTATTCTCAAAAGAATCATGCTATGTGCCTTATTCAAAACCTCTTCATTCTCCTTTTCCTTCAAATCCTTAAACAAATTTTATTCTCCTTCCAATACTACTACACGTCTTTACTAAACTAGAATAGCCTTCATCTTCACCTTCCACAAAGAAAAATCATCTGATCCATTAAAATTTTCAATATTAAACTTATGGATCTCCATCTTAATTGGCTCATGCTTTTTTTTAGTTATAATAGTGCTTGAACATAGACCTAAATAGCATTGTTATAAATCATTTTTATTCTTTTATCTTCACTTTAGGTTATAATAGTAGTGCACAAAGATAACAATGGTTGTTAATGAGTAAATTAAAATAATTTTAATGCATGATTTGTTATATTTTTACCCTTTTTAATGCATAAACTACACCAATTGAGATATATTATTGATAATTTCATATGCATAATGATTTTGGAACATATTGAAGGAATAAGGAGTGAATTGGAGCAAAAAGGAGTAAGGGACGCAAAATAGTTGGTTAAACAATGGTTGTTGGAGACTTATATGGCGCCGTTTATCCCTTGAAGAACCACCATTTAAGTCTTAGACAAGACCTAAGAAGTGGTACTTCGATAGGGCCGTTTAGCAGATACTTGACTATTGCTTAGGTTACAATTACACGTCATTTTGTGATTTTTAAGGGTAAACTTAACCAAATTAAACACTAATTATTCCTAACCCTAGTAGACATTTGTGGGAGTATAAATAGTCCTATTTAAGTCACTTTTACAAAGTAAATAGTCCTATTTAAGTCACTTTTTCAAAGTTTTTCGAGCCAAATTCTCAAAATAAATCATCATAGATAGGTTCTATCACATTTTTTAGTCTAAGTTTTCATCATCATTTAATTTGTGTTTTTTGGAGCTTTCAAGTGACGATTTGATGCAAAAAACTTTAGGGAGTGTCTACCTTCCAATGATTTATTCTTTGTATTTTTTTGTTTTAATAATTGTATTAACTCTATTTTGTTATTTCATTCAATCGAAACATTTTTTTATGACTTTAGCTTATGATTTATTGATGAATATGTATGAGTAATTTATTTTTGGTAAGGTTAGGATATCATTGGGTTATGAAAAATTGTGTTGATTGATTTTTATCCAAATTTAATGCTTAATTTGCCTAATTTAGCTTGGTAACCTTTATTCGAGCCTTGGATAATTGAATCCTATAACTATTGGTGTTTAATTTCTAGAAAATCAATTGGGTAACATACTTAAACCTAAAGGTAAACCAACTTGAGGATTTTTTGTGAAGATTTATAAGATTAAGGAACTTGATTCTAGGCTTCTTGTAATTAATGACTTTTATTCTAATTATTTATGAATCAAATAGTTAATTTAAGTTTAAAAGAGAAAAGACATTTCCATGAACATTGGTTATATCTTCTATGAGTGAAGTAAATCCTAAATAGATCACTACCATTAATTTTAAGGGATTAACCCATTTGAATCTAAATCCTTAGTTAGTTTTTGTCCTTTGATAAAGTTTAGTTGCATTTCGCTCATAGTTCACATTTTTCATATTTCGTTATTCAATTGTTTTAATTTTCTTTCGCATCAATCAACCTTCAGTTATTTGAGTAATCATGCATCATTTAAATTGATTATTTTTCCCTTTGATCCCTTGGGTACAATACTTGAATTATTCTGTTTTATACTACTTATTGATAAGGTGTACTTGCCTATGATTTATTCTAAGTTAAAAATTAGATTTGTTTTGTTTCTATTTGGAATGGAACAATGGTACTATTATTTCCCGTCATTGGTTTTTTGACTTCAAATTCGAACTTTACTATACTATAGGGCAACAAGGTTTTTAGTCATTTTCTAAAATATTAGGCCAGGCCACGATTTGAATCTGTTCAAAATTTAAGGCACTTCACAACAAGGACTCGTGAAACCATCATTATATGCCTAATAATCAAATAATGATGGAATAAAGCAAGGAATATATTTGAATTCCTAAATTAAACCAAGAGAGATCATAACGACAAAGTAGAATATCGTGATCTTGTATTCTTGTCTCATCTTTATTGATTTATGGAATTCCAAGAATCTACTTCATGTAACTGCTTGGATTAAAGAGAAAAATATGTAATACAATAAAATAGGTTGTTTCAACAGAAAACGTAAAGAGGACTTTTAACAAACATATACAAAGCAAGAAGTGGTTATAAAATCTGGACACCCATTTATTCACCCATATTCTAATTTAAATACATGTAAATCAATATCAAATTTGGAACATTTTCGGACCACGTTCTACTCACAATAATAGACTTCTTAAACTAAATGAACCACTACAATAACCCTTAAAAATAGGAAAGAGATAACAAAATTATGACCAAATCTAATAATTAAAAGATATTGAGAACATATAGAATTTTTTACAATTATTCTAACACTTTTCTTTAATGTAGAAATTAATAACCCCTAACATATGTCTAACCATTCTAATGGAAGTGGTTTTGTTAATAAATTTGCAAACTGCTCATTTGTGCTATAATACTCGATTTTGATTTTGCCTTGTATGACTAACTCCCTTATAAAATGATGTTGAGTCTTTGTTCTTGTGCGGGTGTGATACATGGAATTTTTTTAATAACAATTGTAGACTGATTATCACAATAGATTATTGTTGCCTTATGTTGTTTTAGCTTTTTGTCTTCTAAGATTCTTCATATCCATATTCCTTGACATGCTGCAAAATTCATTGCCATATATTCAACTTTTGTAGATGATAAATCAGTTAGCGATTGTTTCTTTGGACTCCATGCTATAACATCAGACCTAAGATTAAATATATAACTAGTTATGCTCCTTCGATCTTCAAGAGAACCTGCCCAATCACTATCAAAAAAATCCACATATCTTGAAATTATGAGTTGAACAGAAGTACCAGAGTCCAAAAGAACATTGCCCCTTTAAATATCTCAGTACCCTTTTTGCTGTCCCATAATGAATCTTACTTGGACTTTGCATAAATCTTGATAAAAGGCTAGTTGAATGCATTATATCAGGTCTTAAGTGAGACAAAGTAGACTTCCAACTAAACTAAGATAATATGAGCATAAATTTCTTCTTCCTCATCATTAAAATATAATTGCTAATTGGAAGTCATAGGAGTTGTAAACAGGTTGCTATCTTTAATCTTGAACTTGTCAAAAAGATCTTTATCATACTTCTCTTGTGAAACAAAAATTCTATCACCATTTTACTTCACTTGTAGCCCCAAAAAATAATTTATTTGTCCCAAATTAGTCATGTAAAACTCATAAATCACCATGTTTTTAGGCTCATCTATCAAAGCAACAGAATTCTTGATATATATTAAATCATCTACATAAAGGCAAACAATAAGTACCTCATCAACTCCCTTATTTTTAACATATAAAGTAGCTTCACTTGAACTCTTTTGAAATCCATTCTTGCTAAAGTGTCCATCAATTCTATCATATCAGACCCTTGGGCCTTGCTTGAGATCATATAGTGCTTTCCTTAATCGATACACCTTCATTTCATCCCCTTTAACTTCATAAACTCAAGGTTGCTATAAATGCACATCTTCCTCCTAAAATCCTTTTTAAAAAGCTAATTTGATATAAAATTGATACATTTTCCATTTATTTTTTTCGAAAACTAACATTTTCCATTTATTGTAAGCAACAATTGATAACATAGTATGAATACTGTCAAATCTAGCTACAAGAGAGAGTTTTTACAAAGTCAATACCTTATTGCTACATTGTACCCTAACCAATGTTTTTAATATTGGTACAAAAAGGGTATATGTTAAATGAATACTATACTGTGCCAAAATACTGGCTCTTGTCAATAAAACCGACCTGTACCAGTTATTTTTTATCTTATTTTGAAATATCGACCTAAAACTGGGACCTTTTAAAGGAGCTACATTGATTCCCTTATTTTTTTAAACTCTCTTAATGTCTTATTTTTATAAGGGAGCCACGTTGACTCCCTTATTTTTTAATTCTCTTAATATTTTATTTTTATATTAATATATTATTTTGTTTATTTAGTAATACATTAATATATATTTGTAATTTATTTATATGCACGTATATATATATATTTATAAATACATGCATGCATTAATATATTAAAATACTTTTCCATAAATTATGTTTATTTGTGCATTAATATATACATGAAATAATATTCATTAAAAGTATTTTTTTAGTTTCATGTTTGTTTATAATTCTATTAATATTTATTTTATAAATAGTTAATATTTAAATTATTAATAATATTTTTATATAATTAATAAAGTTAAAATTTAT
>JAOXYD010170744.1:0-10059 GCA_028565735.1 Pinacopodium congolense | reverse complement strand
AGGGTTTGTTTTGAACATCTGTCAAACCTCAGGGTTTTTTTTGAACATTTTGAAAATATTAAGGTTTGCCTTGAACACATTGAAACCTTAGGGTCTGACCCAAATTTTTTGTAAACCCTAAGGTTTATGTGACCCTTTTGCCAAACTTATAAGACTTGTTTTTTAAATAAAAAGAATTGCTTTGTATTGTTTAAGAAAACTTGGTGAGTTTTTTAGTGAGATTGAAAGTTATTTAAACTAAAAAACTTTTCTATAAATAAGGCAAATTTTATGTTTAAGTCAGTTGAAATATTTTTTGAAATTGAAACAAACTTGGAATTGGTTTTAAAAATTGGGTGCAATATTTTTTAAGTGAAAGAAAATTTTTTGATATGTGTATGAATGATTTGATAATTGGTTACAATTAAAAGTTTGGAAATTTGGCTAAATTGGTCATAAACCAAGATAAATTTTTTTATCCTAATTTTCATGTCTTGGTATTCAAATTCACTTAGGGGATGATTCTGTAGCTCGTTTAAAATAAATTAAAAGTGAAAGAAATGGATTAATGTGTTTTGGTTAAATTTAATAGTTAACAGAACTTGGAACCGATTTTTTCATATGACTAGTCAACCAATTGTTATTTATAGGTCAACCAATAGATAGTTTACAAGGAAATCAATGGACCAGACAAATAAACTGATCAATTAATGCATGCTCGACTGGTTGACCAATTAGCAAGCTACAGAGGCAATGACTAGTTATGTTATTAGTAAATAACAATTTTTTGATCTCATAATGGCTAGTAAACACATCTAACCATTTGAGCTTAGGAATGGTATATATTTAAGATTTATTTATTTTGGATCGATTTTTATGCAATTTTAAAGTTGTTTTCAACATACAAAATGATCTAACTCCATCTAACCCTTCAGTAAATAACAATTTTTTCATCTCAAATATAGGGTTACTTTTCACCCTTCATAAAGGAAGATTGTATTGGATTCATTTTCACCCCCTTTGTGGAAAGAATAAGTTTGTGAGTTTCTATTCACTCTCTTTGTTAAAAAAAAAAGAAGTTTGTTGGTTACTTTTAATACTTTTTATGAAAATAAGAAGTTATAAAAGTTATTTTTGACCTTAAAAAAGAGTTGTTATAGGGCTAATCCAACATCATCATTAGGTGTTGATGTATGCCAAAATTTGGTTAGTTGAACCATTATAAAAATCCTTGTGTATTTTTCTTTCCCTATCTTGTTAATTTTATACACATTGTGATTATTGCTTAATTGATTAATTTAAATATTTAAGTTATAATTGACATATCATGTGCATTTAAGTTTAATATTAGTTTAAGGTTATGTATTAAGAAGAATTGATTTTGGTATTTTAAGGACATAGTTTTAAAAAAATTATGCATAAAATTCACCCCCTCTTTTAGATGCTATAAGACTTGTATTGTTGATAGAAGTTAGTCCACTTCACATAGACACTCTAATCGGGAATAATATTTGTTGAGATTCTTGTTTTATTTGTTTTCAGCTTTCCTTACCCTTTCTTTACTACTCTATAATTTTTTTCTTGATACATACCACTCAAAAATAGTGTTAGTAAGAGTTCACTATTTTATTTCTATGCTAGAGTGAGAGAAAACTATTTATTTCTTATTATACCATGAAATGAAAGATATGCCAAGGAAGAAACAATAACTAGTACTAGATCAGCAACCAGTTGGATCTCTAACCCAATCGACTTCAGATTATACTCATAAATTTAGTAGAAAAGAATGACAAAAGTGAAGATCATGAAATAAAGTTCATTTGACATACTGAAGAATATGAAGAACAATAAAAAAGTGAGTGGTATAAGGTGCAAATATGAATTAACTGATAATATGAACAGAATGTATACTATCTTGACAAGATATAATGAGATGTATAAGATTGCCAACTAATTGGCGATAAAGTGTACTGTTATTGAGAAAACTCCCATTAGTAACATAAAGATAACCATTGGAGTTAAGTGGATTGATAACAGTCTTAATGTTAGTAATGTCAACACGAGAGATAAGATTAGTAGCATACTTTACTTGAGGCAAATAATAATAAATTCGATCAAATAATACTTCAAGACCTAAAAAATAACTTAGATTGTCAAGGTCTTTCGTTTCAAACTACTGATAAAGAAAGATTGAAGAGTGGAGATATCTTGTGTTTCATCACCTGTTATTATCATATTATCCACATAAAGAATAAGAAGAATACACTTTTGAAAGGTTTTGTAAAGAATAAGGCATGATCATAAAAACTAGATTGAAAACTAAGATGTCTAATAGTGGAGCTAAATTTTTACAAATCAAACTTTAAGAGTTTGTTTTAATCTATACAAAGCTTTGTGAAGCCCACAAATCTTATTGGGAGGATGATCATATTTAGAAGGGCATTGCATGTACTCTTTTTCCATGAAATCACCATTGAAAAAGATATTTTCAACATCCATTTAGAATAACCACCATCATTTACTAGCAGCAACTGTAATGAAACTGCGAACTGAAGTCAAGTAGGCCACATGAGCAAATATCTCTCATAGTTGATACCATACTCCTAAGTGGATCTCTTAGGAATAAGTCAGGCTTTGTATCTTTCAAATGATCCATTAGCTCCGATCTTAATTTTGTAACCAACAACTTACTTATTTGAAGATAAGTTATCTAAATTCCAAATATTTATACTAGTAAGTACTTATAGTTCTTGCTTTATTGCTTGCTACAATAAAGGGTTAAAACTAGCCTTGCAATAGGAGTAAGGTTTGTATAAAGAGACATTAGTAAAATAGATATGAAAATCACGAAGACATATAGAAAGTTGACTTATACAGTCAGTACGATGAAGAGGTGGCTATTAAGGGAGAGGTTCTGATGGAGAATGGTCATGTGGAGAGTTTTAAGGATCTACAATTGAAGGAGATGCAGTAGGATCAGGTGTAGGAGGAATCAAATTACATAAGTTATTATAGGAAATTATAAGATGAATGTAAAAAAAAAGAAGAGATATGGTAAGATTAAAAAAGAATGAACAAGGGGGTTCACTTACTCAAAAGTTTAAAAGGGTCAAAAAAAATTATGTTCCCATAAACTTACATAATGAGAGATATGAATCCTTTGTGATAAGGGATCCCATTGTATTCTATGTCATATCCTAAGAAACAACATAATTGTGCTCGTAGTTCTAATTTGATGTTATTATGAGATTTCAGAAAAGAAAAACAAGTACAACTAGAAACCTTAAGAGTTTGATAATCAAGAGCATGATTGAATAGATATTTATAGGGAAATATATTACCTATGACAAGAGAAAGGACACAACTTATATTATAGACAATAGTAAGAGCTACTTCTCTCCAAAAGAGTTTTGTATAAGTTAAAGATATGAAGAAGGTTCGAATAGTATCAAGAATTTGTTTACATTTTTATTTTGCTTGACCATTTTGTTAAGAAGGACTTAAACATGACCTTTAAATAATAGTACCTTATTAGGTAAGCAATTGGGTAAATTTTGTATCTTTGTATTCCATGGCATTATCAGTGTGAAATATTTTAGTCTTACAATAAATTCAAGTCTAAATCATGTTATCAAAACAAGAGTAAATAGAAAATGATTTAGACTTATGATAAATCAAATAGATTCATGTGTAACAAAAAAAAACTTCAATAAAAATAATATAATATCTCAAATCACCATAGTTTCATGGGGAGTAGGACCTCAAATGTTAAAATGAATCATATCAAAAGATGATGGTAAATTAAAATCATTAAGGGAAAAAGAAAGCGTGATTTTAAAAAAATTGACATGAAATGCAACCAAATGTTCAAACTTAACAAAGATTAAAGAACTACTAGAAATTAAGGATCCTAATTTAACATTAGAAAGATGACTAGGGAGATAATGGAAATATGAGAACTAATGACAGCTGCAACAAGTTTAGATGGGAAATGTTAGGAAATGAGATCAAATAATCGTCCAAGCCTACGTCCTATCCAAAAGATCTTACTCGTTTATGGATCCTGCAAAATACAACTACAATTTGAAAAAGATAAGTCAACACCAAGTTTCTATAATTGACTAATAAAAATGGGATTTAAAGAAAGTTTAGGAATAAGAAAATTATCGGACATAGCTAATTTGGATGTTTGAGCAGTGCCAACACCTCACACATGTATAATTGAATTATTAACAGTATAAATAATATGTGGAGTAGATGAAGTTTTTAAAGATGCAAAGATGAAAGAATCAGATGTCACATGGTTACAACATGTAGAATTAAAGTAGTATGAGAATAAAGTACCTAATGTGATAAGTAACGTAGAAGACAAGACAGTACTAGAGACTGATTAAAGTTATTGGAGAAGAATATGAAGATTTTTTAACGAGAATTTAGGAGTTGTGCTTTCTATTAGACACTCTATGACAACGGTAACAAAAGAATAAGACTAAACACACTTGAAAGAATTATTTTGCCTAAAATTTTACTTAAATCATTTTTTGTATTCAGAGATGTGATGAACAAGATTTTCACAGTAGTGATAAGATCCCTTATAAAACTTATTGATTAGATTTCAAATAATTTGAGGGGAAGAGTCTAAGTAGCAAGAACAACATCAGTGGATGGAGTAAACTTTTTTTATAGGAAATGCATTGAGACAGTTCTCTTTTATGATTAATTCTTTGTACCTAGTGCCAAGAGTTAGCAAAGAACCTCTATAAAGAAGAGAGCTATAAATGGATTCAATCTCATATAAAAGGTTCATAAAAAATGTCAAATATGCTAACGATCATAAAGATTTGCATAGATTATGATTATAGTAGGACTAGGCCATAAAGAATCTTCAAGTGCTATTTGATATCATGGTTCTTGTAATTCTAATGCTAGCTATAGATGATTTGGATAGGTTGTTATAATTGATGAATAGAGTTAAAATTGATTAACATTATCAAATACATAGCAATGATTCTTTAAAAAAGCTCAGACCTCTTTAGCTATGTCAAAGTGTCAGAAAGTAAGCTTGCTCATTTTAACACATGTATTTCAAAACTATATCAAGGTTTGATGACTCATTTCATCCAAGATACCAGTCATTCTATAAATTTTTATTCTTCTTCATTTACCTTCCTAGTTAGTTTAGGAATTTCTCTAGTAATAATACCCTAAAGGAACCTCTTTTTAAAAAAACTGCACATTTTCTCAATTTACAAATAATAATTTGATCCATCAAAGGTAACATTGATAGGATTAAGAATGTACTGAGGAACTTTAGAGGCATCCATTATAAAAGAAATGTAATAAAATGGAGAAAACATTTAAGTAGAGTTTAAATTCATCAAATCTAACTTCAAAAATAGACTCAAAACACCTCAAAATGTTAGGAACTAGCCTGATTTATAAAGAAATCGAATAAAGAGAGAGTGAGCCAATCGGTAAAAGTACTAGTTAATAAGTTTGAAGTGAACTAGAGCAATAGGATTAACTCGAACCAGAAGAAATGGCTATTGAAGTGAAGTCGACGAAGAAATACATCAACAAATGTAAGTGTGAAAATTATGCTAATATATCGTTGATTGGATGATGATATGGCAACCACTAACCCAATGATTTAATGACACGTGTTAATGATGTGACATTATGTGGGAATGGTCGATCTAATGGATGAATGACACATGACATGACAAGCAGGATGCTATGGTAGGGGGAAATGAAATGACATTATTTTGAATGTCTTCTTCATTTGGATGCTGGACAAAAGTGGTTTTAGTTATCATATAAGGGTGTATGTGGAAGTGCTTCTTAATGTGGTTTTCATGTTTGTGATCTATAAGAAGAGTATAACAGTTTCGTATATAGCAAGTTCATGCGAAATGAATTGACAATCCATAAAATAAAAAAATAAAAAAAGCAAGTATTGTAAGTCATCCCATCTTTACGATATCAGTGGACAATATAAACAATATATACTAAAAGTAATTAATATTTTTAATACATAACTTAAATTGTGCACCTTAAGATTTAAAATACTGAAAATATAAGGACTTTTAATTCTCAGAGAATGTTTAGCAAACTTAGGGTTTGTTTGGTTTAGCTTTTTATTTCTGTTTTCTATTTTTATTTTTGTATGTTTTCATCAGTTTTGTATATTTTTGGATTTTTATACTATTTTTTCAGTTTCTGTATTTTAATTATGTATTATCTTTTTAGTTTTATACTATTTTGTAGTTTTTGTATTAAAAAATAAAATTTAAAAAAGGAAACTAAACCAATCAAGCCCTTATATTTTAGGGAAGGAGATTCTCCTAATCTTTTTTATTTTTAATTATTTTGAAGTATTTGTAGAGGTTGCACTAGGAATTTATGACAACCTATTCTATTTCTATCATTTCCTATCATTAAGGATATGGTTTGATTTAAATTCAACTAATCACTTAATTAGTTATTAGTAAAACAGTAATTCTTTAATTACTCTAAATTTTAAATTTTTATATATTATAAAATTTATTAAATAAATAATGGTCATATATTTTGAAAAAAATAATGATCATTATAAATACCACAACTTTTATACTCTCTAAAATCACTCAATTGACCTAGCGATAAAACTCGCCATTATCTGTATATATTCGTATTATGAAGGTCTAATTAGGGATTCATAAAAAATCATCATCTTTATCTTTATCATTTTTTAAAAATAATGATATTGTGAATCTCACAATCGGTGAAGGACAACATGTTTGTTTTATCTTTATCATGTTGCACAAAGGATATTATTTTATTTAAGTTAAATTAAATCTTAATATTTTATTATCCTTAATTAATTTAAATTTTAAACGTTGAGTTAAATATATCATAATTTGACATTTTATGTTATTTTATTCATCATATTTTGATATTATTAAATGCTCTTATTATTTAACTATTAAGCAACCTTTTCTTTCTATTAATTTTTTTAGAAATAATATTAAAATTAGTAAATTTAAAGCGACTTCTTTTAAAGTTATAAATGAAGAGAAATTTTATGTGAACTTATAATAAATATTAAAATAATAATAATAATTGTGAAAACATGATAACAGAAAGCGTAATATAACTAAGCCTTAAAAGTATACTACCAAAAAAGAAAAGCATAAAACAAGTAACACCTCCCTAAAATCACTTAATTGACCTAGCAATAAAACCCGAGTTAATTTTAGGCTCTTATAAACTTAGTAAGTTAGGCTCGAGTCATCATGCATTAGTAACTTTTATGTAGTGTTTGAACCAATGAATTTTACTTGGAATATAAATAAAGTATTCATTTTAATTTTGTTATTTATATTCCACGACATTCACTATAAGTAATTTAAATTCCATCTAAATAGTTAATATTTTCAAATGAATTCTACAAATTTAAGAGGAATTTTTTTATCTTTCAAAACTACCATTATTATGCTATTTTTATATACTTTCTAAAACGATCTCAATATTACACGACTTGTTTTAGTGTACTTTTTAATATACTATTATTATATTATATTATATTATAATGCTATATTATAATTTTTATATTGCCATTTATATTTTGATAGAATTATATATATATATATATATATATTAAAAGAGCATCTAGGACCTTCGAAAGAGTATGCTACTATGGTGATGCTATTTTATTGGTTATAGAAATGATTTCGAGTATAAGATTCTAGCCAGATGATTTTGCTTTCCCTCATGTCACTGAGGCTTGCAATGTGCTTGTGGATGGTAGCTTAGGGGAGGTGGTTCATGAGATGGCAATAAAGATATGCTTAACTTTTTTTTGCTTATAGGTGACAATGTATGGAAAATATTATTTTGCTGAAGAACTATAAAAATTTTTTCCATTATATGTCATAAAGGAACTTGGGTTTACAGAATTCAATGATTTGGGGGTCATTGACAATGGTTTTTCTCGAAAGAGTTTTATAATGTTGACACAAAAGTTGGATAGAGAGGATGAATTGTTGCTCGATGTGGCTACACTACTTTGCTACCTCTCTGTCCTCGAGAATTAAAAATTGGAATAAGAAAGGAGTCCTATAATTTTTTCGTTAATGAAGCAGAAGAGCCACGTAACTCCCCAAAATATTCGTCTGTTTTTGCTTTATTATTCACAATAGTAATATGTTAATGAAGAGAATTGTAAAGCCCTAAAAGACACCCTAGTTGAAATGATACATGTTTATGAAAGTATACGTGAGATAAGAGTTCAAATTGTGCTATGATTTGAATGCGAAAGGCATAAAAATTTTCAAGTGACAAGTTAAGTTGTTACATGGAAATTAGAATAACTAAGCCTATGAATTGTTCTTTAATATGCATATAGAAAAATTCAGAATTGGATTTTGAGGTCTTCTAGACAAATTTTTCCCTTTGTATGTAGTTTCTATAGTATCAACAATCAGACCATTTGGAATTCTAAATCATTAGATATGAACAAACGATCACAAGTTACTCCAAAATAGGGATAGCATCAGGTCACCTTTTTCAACCTAAATTGTGAAGGTCATAGAGCCAGAATTAAATCAAATTCTCTTCTAAAGATATTTACCCCTATGTCTTAGGTTTTATATAAAACCAAAACCACACAATTTGAAATGAATCTGCTTTGTTTAAATACTGTTAAATCCTAGTCGTGGGTACATAGGCATGCCTATAAGGGTTTACAGCTGCTCCTGTGACACTTCAGTGTCTCTTGTTACTGACACTTCGGTGTCTCATGTTACTGACACTTTGGTGTCTCTTGTTATTAAGACATATGTCTCTCCTGTTCTGTGATACCAATTACGATATCTCCTAAATTAGTCTCGTTACCCACTTATGTATAACGAATTAACAGACTAACATATTTTATATTCTGTTTTATGCTCAGTTTTGATATAAATAAACTTTGTTCTGAAACACCATTCTGTTTTGGTCCAGACTATATCATATTCAGTTCTTATATTGGTGAGTTTTTCTCTAAAGCAAATATGTAATCTACTCTGATATGTTATATGTTGTTATGAGTTTCATGATCTTTTGGTTGATATGTGGATTGTTCTCGAATATGTGATTGTTTGGATGATTGTTTGTAACAGTTGTCAGCTTATACACTATTTAGTTTATTCCCCACTAAGCTTTATGCTTAGTACGATGGTTTTACCCCTGTGTAGGTTTAGATAGCAAGATTTGAAGTATGGAACAATGACAATCGCTAGGGCCAATGAAGAATATACTTTATTTAGGAATTTATGTTTGAGTTGTATATCATAATATGAGACATAATGTATTTTGTTAACAGTTTGTAAATATTATAATACATAGAGTGTATTTGAACTTAAGGTCCGTACTATTTTGTTTAAGAGTTTGTAATGTAATAACCTTAATTCAGATAAATTCAGTGTACTAGTTAACTTCTGTCTATTGTTTCTTTGAATTTTGGCAATTTTATGTATTAATTTAATATGTTTAAGTCCTATCTTTACTACTACCCGCCTATCATTTCAAGGGTTATGTGGGTGTTATAGTTTAAGCCTGAAGCTAATTGAGGAGTTCGAACAAAGGCAAAGACGCAAATCAAACGAAAAAACTAAACCCTCACTTCTTCTTCCTATCCTCACCATGATCATAGTTTTTAATCAGCATGAGTCTGTGCTTAAGGAGCCCATATAGTTCAACAAAAGAGATGTTAGGAATCTAGCCATAAGCCATCAATAGAGACAAGGAGAGGCTTTGATTTCTTCATAGGGAAACAAAGGGAGCTAACTAGCGATAGAGTTGGGAAAATTTTAATTTCCTAGGTTACCCCTATGATTAAATTTTAATCTTTATTCTATTAACTTTGCTAATTTGTAATT
The DNA here is from genome assembly GCA_028565735.1 of Pinacopodium congolense. Classification (NCBI taxonomy): domain Eukaryota; kingdom Viridiplantae; phylum Streptophyta; class Magnoliopsida; order Malpighiales; family Erythroxylaceae; genus Pinacopodium; species Pinacopodium congolense. The sequence continues at coordinate 181 of JAOXYD010170744.1, read as the reverse complement.
AATGTTTAATTAATTTTTCTTAAATGCCAATAAATGAAGGAGGCCATGAGGGGGATTATTTTGGTTGACCGTATAATATTATCAAATTTGAATATAGGTAGAATTAAGGTTTTAGAATTAGAAATTTTTAAATTTTTATGTTGTGTTATGTTTTTTTCAAATTGAATATATATTTATGTAG
>JAOXYD010170733.1:0-10059 GCA_028565735.1 Pinacopodium congolense | reverse complement strand
GTTAAAATTATAAATATAAATCTCAAAATAATTTAGTTAAAATAATTTGATATGTTAAATACAAAATTTATTATGGATATATGTGGATATGGGGGTATTACTGGTATTATGAAAAAATATAAGGACAAAAGAGACTAAAAAATAGGCTCATTAATTGTCATTAATTATTCTAACCATCTACTTGAAAAAGCACTTTTTTGAAAAGTATCAAATTGGAGCTTCTTCAAAAAGCTGTTTTTTAGCTTTTTAAAAAGCTAAATCTACTACAAAAGCACTTTTGAATGTAACAGCTAAACACTCATTTTTTCAAAAAAAATGCTTTTACGTTACAAAAAAACACTTTTTACCCTTCTAAAAACTGAACCAAACGGAGGCTAATATAAAAGGTAAACACCATATACAAATTATTCTTAACAATATAAAATTTTCTTATAATGAACGACATTCTTATTGGTTCAATTTTTTCTCGTTTTTTATTTTTATTTTTATATATTTACATCAATTTTTATTTTTTACTGTTTTTATTTTTGTAATATATTTTTATATTATTTTTTAATTTTTTATTATAAATTTTTTATGTCTTAAAAAATCAAAAAAAAAAATGAAAACCAAAGGAAAAACAAACAAGCCCTAAATTAAACATGTTGGTTCTTTACTTCTCTTGCGTTCTTCAACATTTAATTCCGATCCAACCCATAAGTACAGGCAAACTCACATTAGTCAAAAGATAACTCGATGGATCACCTATTTTCTTCTATTGCACGACGCAACAGAAACATTCCTTGGCTTTAAGTGGGGAAGTTGCTTAGCTTATCATCTGCTTAACCAACTGTTTGGTAGCTCCTTGCTTTTGGGCAATCTTCATATAAGCGATATTAAAAAATAATATCCCTTTTTTATCAACTAATTTAGTAGGGTCTATCATTAAGCTAAATTTGATTGTAACAATCAAGTGTTTGGTTTAGTTCATTGGAACTTTCATTAGCTTAATTAATTGTAAATATCGAATGATACCATTTTATTTATGTGTATTAACTTGTTTTATAACAAGGAAAAGCTTGGAGCTAAAATTATCTGATATACAAAGTAAATTATTAAATAAATAATAATTTGTAAATCATGTCGAGTAAATTAATTAAATCAAATGCTAAAATAGATTAAAAATATTAAGTTAGTAATCAAGTGTTTAATTTAATTTAGTGGTACTTTTTCTTTACATTTATTTATTGTAAATAGTAAATCATATCATTTTATTTATCGTTAGTATTACATGACCTCTTTATAGTGGTGCGTAGCCCATCAAATTAATGTGTTGTTAAATTATTATTAGGATGCTGTATGATTTAGTCATAATAGTTGTATAATTTGAAAAAACTTGTATCACGAGTTATTTGCATATAATTTTTACAATATGTCATTATATGAATTGTGTTAGTAGTATTATATGTACCTCGTTAAAGGTAGTACGAATTATATAATGACATTGTATGGAGGTCATGAAAAAAGTTATAAAGGAGGGTTGTGTATTCGCTTCCTTTATTTATCTTGATGAACTTGTTTTATAATAGGAAAAAAAACTCATAATAATTATTTTTTAGTATATATAGTAAATAATTAAAATATACATAACAATTATAAATTATATAAATTAAACAATTTGTAAATATCAAACAATGATATAGACTAAAAAATCAATATTATTAAATTTATGTAAATATTCATTAAAAAGGTGATTTGTACATAAAAAGTATTAAATTCCAATTTAATAGTTTAAAATATTGAATTGTATACATAAATTTATATATAATCACTCTTTATTATTGTTTAATGAACCCCAAATCTCAATTTAAAAAATAAGAGTTTTTAAGGATTCTTGTCACACGCCACTTGACCATTACTCGAGGGCATCTCAATCTCCAACCAAATCAAAAAATGGTCCACTTTGGAGGTTAATTAGAGGGCAAGGGAAGTAGTGAAATGCCAATTGGTCAAGTGGGATGACCAGACAAATATCATTTTCTAATTATTAATAATTTAAAAAAAAAACTCTTTGTTGACACCATTATGTTTGGTTTAGATCGTAGTCAGGATGGGTCTTGGACAGTGGCAGGTGATTGAGCCTACATTGTCAAAAAGTGGGTCCAAATGATATAAATTAGTTAAGTAGGTGGGTCGACGTGCATTCAATATAAGTTAGTGTTTAGTACATATAGTTTTAGATCGAGTTTAATATAATAAATACATTTGAACTTTTCGAGAATGTTCAAAGTCCGGACAAAATTAAAATTCAAATCTACCTATTTAAATTTAATTATGTTTGAATCTGCTAAAATAATTTTTTAGATTGAGTTTACGTGAAACGATCTATTCTCAGCCTTAAATTGGAGCGATACATTACCTACTTTCAACGAAATTATATTTTAACACTTCATAAGTCACGTCATTTTCTATTTAAATTCATTTATTTGAATTTCAATCATTTTAGTGCTCTAACTTTATTAAAAATTTAGTTAAATCCTTTTATAGTTTATTATTTGTAAGTTCTTTGTTTTTAATATAAATTGACTGTTTATTAATGTTGTAAAGTTTGAAACATCAATTTACAAATTATTGTTAATATATACGAAAATTTTAGATTTTATTCATGATAAGTGATAAAAGAATTTGAATAATTTTTTATAATATAAAAAGTGGATAATAATTAAAAGGTAGAAAAAAAGAAAAGGGAAATTGATGTCGAGTATAGAAGTCATTATTGAGAAAGGCAAGCCCAAAAATCAAATTGGGCTTTACTGTATAGATATTTGCTTGGATTAACTTATGCTTCTATCTTTCATTGTTGGATTCATACAGTAATATTTCAATTTTGGGACCATAATTGAAAGAGGATGAGCTCATTTTCGTTCAGGGCCACCAATCTATTTAATTTTTCCTACTTAGGACACTTCAGTAGTTAGGTTTATAATAGTAATACATGCTTCAATTCCTGTTTTAGATTTAACTTCCCTTTTTTCCACTTAAACTTTGTTTTTTGTATTTAAACTCATTTTCAATGAGTCCACAACGCTCTACCCAATCGTGATAAAGGTATTGCACCTTTTCTTAATAATTTAATAATCTAGATAAGTAATTTTATGTTGAAAAAATTCATATATTTATGCCATCTACTTACGAGATTTAACCTATTATTGATATTAAACTTGTATTTTACAGTTTTTAAATATAAAATTATTTTTTATTAAATCAAGGAGATTTTACCTAAATTTTAATGATAATAAAATACTTTTATTACTAACGATTTCATTGCTTTGTTGAAAAATTAATTAATAATTATTAATGAAAGACAAATGTATTACACAATTTCATTGTGACTAAGACTCTGAGAGGTGTTTAGAATAGTCTAGATGAAGTCACTTATATGAACAAAAGTAGAAAAAAATCCAAGCTACTTACATTGTTAGGTTTTAAGCAGAAACCATTGGAGATCAATACCAAATGTCGGTCTTATGTATCTCTCACTATTTTGCATTGGAAATGGTTTCATGTTGTTGCTGTATTTAGAAAGACAAGTTTAAAGAGAAGGTGTTCGAAGACATAATTTAGAATTAGAGTTGGAGCATTGAAGCTAAATAAATGATATGTGATTAAAGTATTGAATGGAGCTCAAAAATCAAGATAGAGAATTTAAATAAATTTTGTTTTTATTTTTTATTATACGTCTTATCTTGATATTTTCACAGTGTTAATAGACTCAACTGATGTATAATACATTCATGTTATAATTTAAGCATATAGGTCGCAATCAAAGATAAATTGTATGGAAAATTTTTTAAAATAATCCTCCTGATGCATCAAAATTTTTTGAGTAATTATTTTGATGTGTGTATTAAGATTTATGGGAAAAAATGTTTAAAATATTTTGAAATAACTTGAATGTGTTAATTTTTGTTGAAAATGTTAAAAACCAATATGGAATAATGTTGGCCATTCACCAATATGTGTGAAGGGTCAATCAAATAAGTTAGACCAATTGATTAGTGCATTTTAAGAGATTAATTAATAGATGTGAGAATTAGGTTTCAACGACTAATTTTAACTACAAAAAGTATGTTAAATAGTTTTTAATACATTATAATGGTAACAAATAGCTAGTTTAAGCTTATACAATATAACTAAGTGTGTTTAGAGGTTGGTTACATATGAGTTTAAGTAGAAGTAGATCAAGAAGTATGTAATTGAATTATATGTTAATTGAGAAGTAATTATGTGCTTTTTTAGTTGTTTTGTGCGAAATTTATTACATTTATCATTTAATGCAATTGTCAATCCCTTAAACATTTTGAGTGGCTCGATAAGAATTTTTTAAATGTATTTTTAAGATAGTGTAATTGTAGCATTAAAATTGTGAGGATATTCTTGTCCTATTAAAAAAGAGGGTGAGTGTATTGGGATTGGTCTTAATCCATTAACAAATATATTATTAATAAAATTATAGGTTACAGAGAACTTCAAATGGATTTCAAAAACAAAAGTAGATAATGATGACTCGGATCTCCATGAGAACTGAAAGATAGACAAGGATTATTGTAGCTAAGATCCTAATATGTTAATTAAGACACAAGCCCTTTTCTCTACTAGCGTCAACTCTCAAGGCCTGTCTATTAGGGATCTGAACTGACCAATCTTCCCTGTATAACTTAAAGTTCAAATAGGATTATTAGTCCGATACTTTCTGATACATAGGATCCTCAGTTAGAGGGAAGTGCAGAGCATACTCGTATCTCTGTATAACAGAAGTAAACTTATTAAAGATTCAAGTTTTTAAGAGAGAGAGAGAGAGAGTCTGTGTGTGTTTATATAGAAACCATGAAGGAAATACACGATTTTTATTAATGAAGACTCGTGGTAATTTCTATGTCAATTTCTCTGTGCTTACAAAAGAAGAGAGCTTTTGCTTTGGTCTTTACTTTTATAGGCAAAAGAGCACATAAAATGACAAAGATCTTTATAATAAAATCATTATCACATCACTACATCTTAAAGAGATAAGAATAAAGTCTTATCATGACAATCTAAAGAGATAAGATCAATATCTTATTAATATAACATAAAGGAATAAGAATAATATCTTATTACCTAAAATAAAGACAAATAACATAAAGATAAATAACTTTTATTACATTGACCCACAAAGGAATCTAACGTTTATATTATTTTCTAATGGGCTCATTCCACGACTACATGTTAGATGGGGATGCGCTGAAACTAGAACTATCACTATTACTGTCTTTTCTTCTCTTCTTGTTGGGGATTGCTTTATCAGCCTTTAACTTTTTTTAAAAAATTTCAAGTGCCGACTCATCAATGGCAAGAGGATCATCATCTGGCTCTTGGGCATCCTAGAAGACTGAGACTGCTGATTGGGATAGGCCTGTTGTATTTGAGCCTAACTGGAGACCCATCTTAGGACTGTAATAGATCTTAATTGGGTTATGCTATAAATCTGTAGATGTTGAAAGCCTTAAAATGGGCATGGATCCTGGAACATTAATCCAAAAGCAGCAACATCTTCCTCAAACTCTGAAATTTCAAAGTTTGGCATTTGAGGCTCACTAGGAACGAATTCTCCAAGGTAAAGTCCAATAGAGGTAGTGATTGCTGGTGATACGTACTTAGAAAAGGGGTTTAAGTTATTTAGGAAGTCTTTGAGGCCTTTAAGGACATATTCTTTATATTATGGCCACTGAACTAAAGTACGCCAACCAGAACTATACCTGATTATCAGTGTAGATGGATTTATCATACACTTTACTGTAAGGTTGATAAAGGGCAAAGAAGCATTGGGTATTTTGCTTCTCCATCAAAGTCTCCCGTAGTCGGAGATGCTCGATCACTTGAAAGAGTTGAGATCTCTATCGCATTAGTCATTGGTACCACTAAAAAAAAGTTCACAAGAGGGAGTTTTCATTTTCTCTATTATACAAATGCTGATAGATTTGTAAGGGATAGATAAAAGTCCAGGAAGTCTTTGAGGCCTTTAAGGACATGTTTTTTATATTATGGCCACTGAATTAAAGTACGCCAATCAGAACTATACCTGATTGTTAGTGTAGATGGATTTATCATACACTTTACTATAAGGTTGATGAAAGACAAAGAAGCACTAGGTATTTTGCTTCTCCATCGGAGTCTTCCATAGTCGGAGATGCTCGATTACTTAAAAAAGCTGAGATCTTCATCGCATTAGTGGTTGGTACCATTCAAGAAAAGTCCACAAGAGGGAGTTTTTATTTTCTCTATTGCACAAATGCTGATAGATTCGCAAGGGATGGATAAAAATGGCACTGGTATAAAGGGTAGAGAGTACTCAGAGATACCACATGGTATTTTCTATCATTGGACCATTAAAGAAGAACGTCATATGATATGGTGTTTGCAGGTTAAAAAGGGATGAAGTACAATATATGCTTGGTTACTGAAGGAAAAGATGCAGGTAGTTAAAGAGGCTTACTCGAGCAGGACAAGTAATTTACCCAATGGTAGTATGACTTTTACCAATGAGAGGGAGGAACTTTTTTACTTTAACGGGGTTGGATTGGCTAACCATGGAAAGTACGACAGAGATACCACTCGAGATACTTGTATGGATTACAAGGAGCCTCAAATAGATTTCATAAACAAAAGTAGATAGCGATGGCTCATATCTCCATGAGAATTGAAGATAGACAAGGATTATTATAACTAAGATCCTAAGTATATTAGCCAAGACATGGTCTTCTCTCTATGAGTGTTAACTCTCAAGGCTTACCTGTTAGAGATTTGAATTGACCAATCTTCCCCGTATAACTTAAAGTTCAAATAGGATCATTAATCTGATACTTTCTGATGAACATGATCCTCAGTTAGAGGTAAGTGTAGAGCATACTCGTATATCTATATAACATAAGTAAACTTATTGAATATTCAATCTTTCAAGAGAGAAAGAGAGGGTGTTTAAAAAGAAATCATGAAGGAAACACAAGATTTTTATTGATAGAACTCTTGGTAATTTCTCCATCAATTTCTTTATGTTTATAAAGGAAAAGGGCTTTTGCTTTTATAAGTAAAGAAGTACACAAAAGGAAAAGATATCTAGGATAAGATCAATGTCACATCACTGTATCCTAAAGTGATAAGAACAACGTCTTATCAAGATAACCTAAAGAGATAAAATCAATGTCTTATAAATACAACCTAAAAGGATAAGAACAATGTCTTATCATATAATGACCCATCCTAAAGACAAATAATATAAAGAAAAATAACTTTTATTACATGGACCCATAAAAGAATATAATAATTATATTATTTTTTAATGGGCTCCTACCACAACTGCATGCTGGATAGGGATGCATTGGAACTGTCACTGTCATTGTCATTGTCATTTTCTTTGCTTCTCTTCTTGCTGAGGCTTGCTTCATCAGCCTTTAACTTTTTTGAAAAAATTTAAAGAGTTAACTTATCAATAACAGGATGATCATCATCTAGGTCTTGGGCATCCTAGAAGACTGAGACTGTTGATTGGAATGGACTTATTGTATCTAAGCCTAACTAGAGATACATCATAGGACTATCACGAATCTTAATTGGGTTGTGCTGTAAACCTGTGGATGACAAAGGTTTTAGAATGGGTCTAGGTCCTAGAGTATTAAACCCGAAAGTAGCAACATCTTCTTCAGAGTTCAAAATTTGGCATTTGAGACTCACCAGAGATGAACTCTCATAGGTAAGGTCCAATAGAGTTAGTGATTTCTAATGGTGTGCACTTGGGAAAGTAATTTAAGTCTTCCAAGAAATCTCTGAGACCTTGAAGGATATATTCTTTGTATCGTGACCACTGAACTGAAGTATAACATAAGTATACTTGATTATCTGTATAGATGGATCCATAATATGCCTTACTGTAAGGTCGATGAAGGACAAAGAAGTATTGAGTATTTTGTTGCTCCATCAGAGTTTCCTACAGTCAGAGATGTTAGATCACTTGAGAAAGCTGATATCTCTAGCACATCAGTAGTTGGTACCACTTAAGAAAAGTCCATAAGAGGAAGTTTTCATTTTCCCTATTACACAAATATTGATAGACTCATAGGAGATTGATAAAAATGACACAGGTATAAAGGGAATAGAGTATCCAAAGATACCACATGATATTTTTTGTCATTGACAATTAAAGAAAAACATCGTATGGTATGGTATTTGCAGGTTAAAGAGAGATAGAGTGCAGTGGGTAACTGATTGCTAAAGGAAGAGATGTAGGTAGTAGAAGAGGCTTAGTTGGGTAAGATGAGCAATTTTACTAATAATAGTAAGGCTTCTACCAATAAGAGGAAAAAGCTTTTTCACTCTAGCTATGCTAGATTGGCTAGCCATAGAAAGTATGAGAGGGATACCACTCGAGATACTCGTATGAGTTATGGGGAACTTCAAATAGATTTCAGAAACAAAAGTAGATAGTGATGGCTCAGATCTCCATGAGAACTAAAAGATAGACAAGGATTATTGTAGCTAAGATCTTAAGTATGTTAGTCGAGATATAAGTCCTTTTATGGATGTCAACTCCCAAGGCCTGCCTATTAAGGATTTAAACTGACCAATCTTTCCCGTATAACTTAAAGTTCAAACAGGATAATTTGTCTGATACTTTCTAATTCACAGAATTCTCAGTTAGAGGCAAGTGCTGAATATACTCGTATATTTATGTAACAAAAGTAAACTTATTAAAGATTCAAGCTTTCAAGAGAGAGTGTGTGTTTAAGGAGAAGCCATAAAGGAAATACATGATTTTTATTGATGGAAACTCTTTGTAATTTCTCCGTCTCTACAAAGGAAGAGGGCCTTTGCTTTATAAGCAAAGGAGCACACAAAAGGATAGAGATCTTTAGGATAAGAGCATTGTCACATCACTACATCCTAAAGAGCTAAGAACAATGTCTTATCATGACAAATTAAGGAAATAAGATCAATATCTTATCAATACAACCTAAAGGGATAAGAACAATAACTTATCATACAAGGACCCATACTAAAGACAAATAACTTTTATTATACAAATCCACAAAGGAATCTAATGATTTTATTATTTTTTTAATAGGCTCCTGTTACGACTATATGTTAGTTGGTGATGTGCCAGAACTAGAACTAGAACTGTCACTATCACTGTCTTTTCTTCTTTTCTTACTGGGGCTTACTTTGTTAGCCTTTAACTTTTTCAAAAAACTTTCAAGTGCTGACTCATCAATGACAGGATGATCATCATCTGAATCTTAGGCATCATGAAAGATTGAGACTACTGATTGGGATGAGTCTGCTGTATTTGAACCTAACTAGAGATTCATCATAAGACTGTCAGGAATCTCAGTTGGGTTATGTTATACTTGTTGATGTTGAAGGCCTTGAAATGGGCTTAGATCTTGAATATTAAACCTGAAAGCAGCAACATCTTTCTCATAGTCTAAAATTTCAAGTCTAGCATTTAAGACTTACCAGGGACGAATTTTTCTGGGTAAGGTCCAATAGAGGTAATGATTGCTGGTGGTGCGTATTTGGGAAAGTGGTTTAAGTCGTCCAAAAAGTTTATGAGATCTTTAAGAACATATTCTTTGTATCATGACCACCGAATAGAAGTATGCCAAAAGTATATCTGATTGTCACTGTAGATGGATCAATGTAATGAATACCGGTACCGCGTCAGTACCGGTTTTGCCAAATAATTTTTTAAAGTTATAAAATAGTTTTTGAATTTTATAAAATCTACAAAATAATTTTGTATCTATTATGCATGTTTCAAGTTTAACTCTTAAACAATCAATTAATAAAATAAATAGAATATAATTTACATACATATGAATATTAATTTTCACATTTTTTAAATAAATCCCATATTAAAATAATATATTGTAATATAATTTATATCAATTATTATTAATTAATAGAAACATTCTATTAATAGTAATATATATTTCTAGTAATAATAATATAATATAGTAATATAACTATAAGATTAAGAATAATATAGTA
>JAOXYD010170722.1:0-10059 GCA_028565735.1 Pinacopodium congolense | reverse complement strand
AACAAGGGGCCATTGAAGGTCCAGAATTCGAGCCTTAATGGCACCTTGAGAGGGTGCCGTTGCGGGGTGCTGTTATATACAGAGTCAACAATTTCAGCTCCAAATCTTGAGAATTTCAAACCTGGTGTGTCTCCAATTAATCCATTTGTCTGCTAGCACATGTGGGGAGCCTCTAGAGCCCAAATACAGCCAAGAAAACACAGAACACACGTATCAAACCCAAAGACTTCAGATCTAACTCCTAGTTGGAGAAGCTCTTACTTATCTTTTACCTTTTCTTAGAAACTTTAGGCTTTAAACACTTGTAATTCGAGTTTTAGAGTGTATTTTAAGTTTCTATTTGTTGGAGATTGCAGCTAAGACATACATATGAGTTTCTAAACCATCATAGGGGTTTTCTAACTCATATCATCATCTATTTTCGCTTGTTTTCAGATTAAATCAAAGTATAAGTTCTTATGTGTATATTCTTGCATATTCTTTGATTTTCTTGCTAGATCTTATGGATTCAGAGCTGTGGTGGTGTCTAGATCAAGCTAAGGAGTTCAAGACTTATCTAGAAGGATTCTAAACATGTTTTTTAACGTCTAAACTATTTTATTTAGCTCATATTTGTAAATATATTCGTAGTATGTAGTTTAAGATGTATATCATGCACATCTGTTGCTATGGATTGATGTTTTGATGATTTACCAGAGTTTATATGCATGTTTATATGTCTGTATTTTACTTGTTGAAGATATGAAAATACCAATTTTAAGCTGGGCACTTAAGATTAGGATTTAAGATAGTTTAAGCATGAGAAATAATCTTAAATTGTTTGAAAAAATAATATGCAACATAAATTAATCTTTGCATGACCAAACCTGGATTTTTTTGTGAAAGTTGGAGTTTTGGACTTAATTTTCCAGAACTCACCTTCTTGCAATTTATGCCCATTTACTTTATTTTAAAGCATAACCAAACTTTAAACAAGATTAAATGGAGAAAAAGCAAAGTCTTAACCATAGCTTTGTTTTGATTTTGTGAGGGACTTTAATAAAACTTTAAACTTGTTTTTAAACTCAATTAATCATCACTCATCTAATCCATAGTTAATTTACATATTTGGTAATTTTCAGAAATTTTTAAAGGCAATCAAAAGATCATTTTTGAAGTGTTTAAGCCAAAGTAGTCAAGTTTAAGTCTTTTTCTAATTTTTAATCAAATTCTCTAGATTTTCCTAAATAATTGTGATCTGAACATAGTGGTTAAGCAACTTTTTTCCCATGGGTTCGACACTTGGATTCTGAAATATTACTCCACTTTATTACTTTTACGATAGGTTCACTTGCCTTAATACCGTTGGTTTTAAAGAAAAACCATTTCCAAATCACCCGTAATTTTAAAGTCACCTAACTAATGCAACAATATTCCTCTTCTATTCTTAGTGTAGGAAATCTAAAAAATGAGTTACTCTTGATATTTTCCAAGGTTTATGTTGTGTCCTCATCTGGGTAGCCATAAAACCTCTTTTTTGCCTCTTTGGGTAAGTTCATTAACATTCCTTGGTAGCTTTTAGGGTTTTCAACCCTTCTTATGTCTTAAAACACCAATAAAACCCTGAAGCATGTGCATCCCACATGACTTGTTTAAAATTGGAATCCCATGACCGTAATAATTTAAGTTTTAAAAACTCTTACACCTTCTTCCATGGTCGTGGGAATTCCTATGATTGTGGTCTATGTTTCTTGCTTCTTCAAGTTGCTCTCCTTCTTCTCTGCAACTTTTCCAACTTTTAGCTCTTCTTAATCTTCTATCTATAACTTCTTCTTCGCTCATTCTTTAGCCTTAACATTTTATGTGGAACTAAAAAAAATGATGTTATTACGCCTAAAAACTAATTCCACATCAATTTGAACTCTAGAATTGCATATAAATGGTCATAAAAATCCTTGCACTTAAGCTCACTCATGTTTGAGCTTCTTTTGCTTTTCTTTTTATACACTCCTCATCATTAATCTTTTAGCTTTGAAATTTGATATGAAGCTTCCCAACGTGATATTCATGCTTCCCAAGTTACTTCCACATCTCTTTAAGCTTGAAAGATACATCCCATGTCTCCCTAAAAGCTTATAAAACATGATCAAATATAAAAATAGTGAAGTAGCATCTCATTTGCAGAGTTTAACTAAATATTCATACAAATAACATGTATTGCTCCTTAAAACCTATTCAATTAAGCACTAAATTGTGTATAAAATATTTATGCTTTAAGATTTATCATTAGTTTTTCTCAAATCAATGAAATGCGTCAAACTAGTTTTAATATTTGTGAAATATTTAATGTTTAGGGAACTGATTTTATGGGCCTGTTCCCAATATTTTTGGTAATAAATACATCATAGTACCTATAGATTATGGCTTCAAAATAGGTTGAAGCCCAAACTTGGCCAACTATTGGTGCCAAATTTATTGTGAAGTTCCTTAAAAAGTTGTTTACTTAGCTTTGAGCACCTAGAACCATCATAAGTGACAAGGGTATCAACTTTTATAACCAACAGATAGAAAAAGTGCTTAAACGATTTGGTGTCACCAATAGAGTAGCTACTCCATATCACCCTCAAACTAGTGGACAAGTGGAAGTTATTAATAAGGAACTAAAGAGGATACTAGAGAAAACAGTGGAGAGCTTTAGAAAGGATCGATCTATGAAATTGGATAATGCATTATAGGCCATTAAAACAGCCTACAAACACCAATAGGTACCACTCAATGGCAAATCATATCACATTCCGATCGATCTTGAGCATAAATGTCGCTTTGTGAACCACTATTGAAGAATTTGACAAGTGGGGTTAAATAACGATTAATAGGAATTAAATGGTGATTTATGAAAATTGTTTTTTAAGTCTTTGTCAAACAGTTTCTTGCTCCATTTTGCTCTAATTCTACTCTAAACTTAGCCCTTTCAACCAGTATTTATGCTGAATGATTAATCCTACATTAAAACTCAAAATGAACTTAAATTAGGCACTTTAACATCAAAGATAAGGATGAATCCATGTTAAAAAACTATGAAAATTCAATATAATTCATCCCTATCAAATACCCCTAGACTTGAACTATTACTTGTTCTTAAGCAATGACTTAAAATCTTTACTTAAAAAAATCTTTATGAAAAGTTATTGCTAATTAAGTACAACAAAATTCAATCAATGACCCTAATTCAATTCACAAGTCTTAACTTTGTCATGATTCAAAAACAATTTTATCAAAAGCAAGACTCAAAGTTACTAAGAAAGTAACCTAATATGCATAATATCAAGTATCTAAGTCATTTGATATGGTTCATTATATAAAACTAGTCAAGGATGTATAAAATAACCCGAAAAAAATAACAACATAATTTGGAATTGGAACAAAGTGTAGGAGATCACCTAGTTTTTTTACATGATGACAAACACCTTATCATAAATGACCCGAGTTATGCAATAAGGACGCTCTTTTTTAGCTTGTTTGAGATGCCATCTGGCTCTTTGACATGAAGATGAACATTTTTTTCATTAACACTCTCAATTTCTATGTTATATCACCCTCTCAAATGGCTACTAGCGCCACATATGAACTTCAATCTTTATATTGGTCTAAAGCCAGCAGAGTGAAATTTGATCACTTTATTTAATAACACAAACATTTTTTACATGCATTTTATTTTTTTTCATATTATTTCAAGCATATCATTTCCAAATTCACGTGACAAACCGTACAAAATATCCTTAAACCCTTGAAATCACACATAAGGGTTTCCAAAAGAAAAAAATTGAAGTTAGTGATCATTTGAAGAGTTAATCAAAGTTCATTGAATTAAAAACAGCAAAAAAATTTTCAAGTACCACAATTAACAATCAACTAAATTGCAAGATCAATTTTAAGATAAAACTTTCAAATTGTCACCCTTAAACTCATAATAACTCGACTATAAGAAAATCAAACTTGTTACCTAGCCCTTAATTTAAATGGGAAATTTTCTTCAATGTGCCAAAAGCAACATAAACACATAGGCATGGGAATAAGAATACTCCCCTGAAATATGGGGACCATGTTAGTATAGATAAGAAAGATGACAACCCACTGATCTACCTAGAAATAAAAAATGCAAAAGAAAGTAAAAAACCCAAACTCAAATTGGAATAAACAAAATCCTAACTATAAAAAAGAAAAATGTGTAAAATTAAAGGATATAGTCAAGGTACCTCCCAACAAGCCTTTTTTTAAGGTCACTAGCTTCATCCTTATTTGTTCATGCCTCATCCAACATCCAAATAAACCTCGAACTCCACATATGAATGAAACAAATGAGTTAATGAGCTAGTGACATATACCTTTGAAACTAGCTTATAATAAGCATCAGGTAACATGGTCTTAGAGATGTTAAACCTTATTGTCTTACCATTGCACTCCATAATCAACTTCCCTTGATGAAAATCGATCATTAGATGAGCTTTCTTAGAAATTGCCTCCCTAACTAGATGGAAGACTCTTCATCCTACATATTCATAACATTAAATTTCTTAGGAGACACAAAATCTTTAACCGACACTAAGAAATCCTCAAAAACCCCCTTAAGGTAAGCATTAGATCCATCATCTAAGTGAAGAATAGCATGAGTAACTTTTAAAGAACCTAACTTAAGAGCTTTAAAAATAGATAAGGACATTATGTACACATAAGTTTCTAAGTCTATCATACCTCATGTTATTTATTATGTAAGGGATAAAGAAGATACATGGATCTTATATTTTTGTGGTATCTTTTGTAGTAGAGTTTTTAGTCTACCTACCCCCCCCCCCCCACACACACACATTTTCCTTTATATCATCATTCTTCTTTGGTTTCTGCATGTTTTTCTCCGTTAAAAACTCTTTAGTATGTTCAAGTAGTGGTATAGTCACCTATACTGGGTAAAAATGTCAAGGATTGCTTTGTCCTTCTCCTTCTTCTCTCCTCTGACTTCTTCTCCCCTTACTTTTCATCCTTCTTCACTTGATCCTCCCTCTTTTTCAAATTGCTAGGAAAAGGAACTTTTTCATTCTTTTCTTTCTCTTCCTTCTTACCTAATTCCTCCTCTTTTTCTTGCCTTGCAATCTGCATAAAATAGCAGACGTGTGCTCCTTATAATTCCTCTCTAGTTGTCTAAAAAGTCAATTAGAAGCTTAGTTTTGTATCTTTCTATAATGTCTACTAACTAACTTATCTGATTCTCCAAAATTTTAATCATACTCTTTTTTTCTATTGGAAATGGAGTGGTAGTGGCCAAATTCTTTGCGATCTTATCTAGTGACATGCCTCCAACTTGTAGTGGTGGAGGTGGAGGAGGCCTAGGTTACTATAACTAGTAAAAACTAGCAGAGATTTGAACCGTTAGGACTGCTACATCACAGTAGGTCTAAAATTTACTAGTTTCCATCATTTGGAAATTTTGGATGATCCTTCTACCCCAGATTATATATGGCAGTGTAAGGATCATATTTTCTAAGTTTATTTAGGGGTTTCCCATTGGCACATAATTGCCGCTTATACTACAAAATAGGGCGTGAATAAGTAGATTGACTAAATAACAAGCAAATTTCAAAAATCTTGGATTTCTCTTTCTAACTATAGCTTGCTCCATCAAGGATGTGAGGTTTACGGCATGCCTCTCTAACCTAGAGATAGCAACATCCTTAGATTATAGTGTAGAGGATGGGATGCTATTCCTACTACCCTAATATTGTGAGCTAGATGTCATAGTTACTATCAACCTCTTTGCATCAACTGATGTCTTGTTGATTAACACCCTTCCAGTAGCTGTAACTATCATGTTCTTATCCATAAGTGGTAGTCCTTCATGAAAGTATTGAATAAGAAGATGTTCACTTATATGGTGCTTAGGGAAATTATTGTAAAGTTTCTTGAAGCATTCCCAATACTCGTGAAGCAACTCCCCTCCCTTCTGTTAAATGCCATAAATCTCCTTTCAAATGGTTATTACTCTCTATGCTAGAATGTACTTCTCATGGAACATCTAGTGCATTTTACAACCTATGCTCCTCCAAATATAGCTAAATCTAGTATGATCTTAAATTTATCCCTGACAACATGATAACTGTTTGTTGCAAAACTAGTTTTATGCTAAATATTGTAAATGCAATGATCGTCACTTATAGTAAAAAGCATATATAGTCCGAAAATGATTGTAGTTAATCACCACTCAATTCAGATTATACTTTGTTTAAGAAACTAGTTTAAATGATAAAAAGCTAGAAAATCAACTAAAATTAATCAAATTAACAAAGAACAGTCCAATGGGAAAAGTGAAGGAATTTGATAACCAATATATAGATTAGGAGTCGCTTCTATCCCAATTTAGCTTCCCTCTTATCCTATTGATTGAATTATGCTTGAC
Organism: Pinacopodium congolense; assembly: GCA_028565735.1. Classification (NCBI taxonomy): domain Eukaryota; kingdom Viridiplantae; phylum Streptophyta; class Magnoliopsida; order Malpighiales; family Erythroxylaceae; genus Pinacopodium; species Pinacopodium congolense. The sequence goes on along the minus strand of JAOXYD010170722.1, from coordinate 3,632 downwards.
TCAAAATTTTCTAATGTTTAACTATCCTCTCTCAAGGAGTAACTAGCCGTCTTTAGTTGAAATAAGATAGAATCAATTGTGTTACCTCTCAACTTACACAACCATCTCTCTTCATCTACTTGAAAAACTTGAATATGTATAAGTCTATCGAGAGCCAACCCCCATTGCACAACCTAACACAAATGCCTAGGCTCACTCTCCCAATCTATTACAAGGTATAAGCACAATACATACAATACGCACCCATTAATTGAATCAATAAAAAAAGGTTCCACAAAATGACTCAAGAGTAACTCCTAAAAAATGTTTAGCTACTCATAATAACAAATAATCTAGCAACATTTATGTTTTTCATACTAAAAAGTAATAAAGACAATTAAGAAAAACTATATGAATTCTTGAAGCTCTCCTCTCTACTCCAAGAAGGCTGGAAAAATTGGATGTTGAAGTCTCTTTGAGTTTCCTTAGAAAGATGGTGTTTCTTCTTTTAGGTGGCCACCAAAAACCTCTCCTTGCATCCTTTTGGATATTTCCTAATGATTCCCCCTAACTCATAGCGTTTTGAGCCCTTATATATTTCTAAAGGAGGGTCACAACTTAAAAACCCATGTTTGAGCTTCAAAAAAGGTCAACTTCCTTGCCACCATCATGGTTGGTCATAATGGTGGACTACTGCTTGACAGATTTATACATCCTCCACTCTTTTAGCCATAACTTCTTTTTCGAAGCTCTGATTGACTTTAACTTTTAATTGCAAGCTCCTAACATGTTGAACTTCCTCCCCATTAAATTTCATCGAATTTGAGTTCTATAAGTATGCCTAGTAGGTCACCCAAATCACTTGTAACACATCCATAATTGAAATTTTGGTACCTGCAAAACCAACAACCAAAGTTCCTCAATCCATGCCTCAAATAAGCTTCAAATCCACCCTCAAACACTAGACACTATAGAAAAACAATTAAACACCTAAATATAATGAAAAGATGTAAAATATATAAGTAACTAATGCTAAAACACACAAAGAAACACTTAAAAAACATAGAAACAACATAAAAACATAACATAAAGACACACATATCAAACTTGCTCACTCTTAGAACTTTTCTTATCCTTAAGAAAAATCAAACACAACCATTCCATTCTATCAATTGATTTTCACATAGATCAAGAGCATGTAATCATTCAAACTTTAGCCATTTGAATGTCGAGTTACAACACACTTCATGACTAGTTTTCATCAGTCCACATAAATAAGCTCAACTTATGATGCTATCATTCAAAGGAAAACATAAACCCACAATCGATTTTCCTTACGGGATTTACTCAAGCGTATAAGGGTTAGTGTTTCATTCAAAACTTGCTATAAGAAATCACACTACTATAGCCTTGAAAATAGATCAATTCTATTCCACACCGATTACATGCTAAATTGAATTAAAAGGACTTTATTTGAGGTTGTAATAGGGTTAGGGTTAAGGTGGGTCAAAAGGGTTTCAGGGTTCATCATAAGCATTCATAAAGTACTAAGTGTACAAAGGGATAACAAAATGTACTTATGAGAAATGCATAAAAATAACTAATTACTTAATACTTATTGATGTTACTATACTTGATTTTTTTCTTTTATTTTTTATTTTTTATTTTTTTAAGCAATAATAATGAAGAAACAATGAAAAAAACTATAGCTAAATGCAATGTCTTCTAAAAGTATAAATATCACTCAACTCCTTCTAGAAAAAAAAGTAGCCAAAATTCCAAACTAATGCTCACTTAGTACTTTATTAAACTTATGATAAGGTAAGCTAATGGCTTTAATATTGTAAAATGGGATGTTTTCTTCAAGAAATAAAAAGGGTTAAAGGCTCAAAAGGGGTTACAAGGGACAATGACATAGGTGGATCATTTAAGCCAAGTATAAAAGAAAAAGGGCCTTAATCATTTCAATCTAGCATGCATCAAGTAGATTCAAATCGGTTCAGAGAAAGTTCTAAAAGTAATCACCTAAGGAAAAGTCACACACAAAAGGAAATGAAATGAATTTGGATGAAGTCATGTAGGCTCAATCCTTACATAGGCTTACTTGAAAATCCATCATGTTTCTTTGCATTACCTAATCATTTAAGCATCAATTTATGAGTAAGCCTATGTAACCAACTACTTTATTCAATCAACATGACTCACTTTCTATTCAGTTAGCCTAATTAAATTACAAGCATGCAACTTAATGTCATTCCAACTACTATGGTAGAATCTCATGGCAACACATTCATCACAAAGATTCAAATGCTAGAGAAATGACACACCTAAAACTAAAAACCTAATATGCATCCTAAATGACATACAAAATTTCAATGTAAACACAACTATCAAACTCCACAAACATAACATAAAACGATTAGTTACCCACCCATACTTGATGGACACATTGTCCTCAATGTGTGAAAAGAATTACCATAAACCAAGAACACAATTACTAAAAACAAAAACCATAACACAAAGCAATTAACAATTTAATAAAAAAAGAAACAAAAAAAAGCAATGAAAGAGAGGGTTAAAAAGCTTATAGAGAAGGTGGTGGAGATGGGGTTAGGGAAGGCACTCAAAGTCCTTAAATCTCTTAAGATTTAAGAACTTTCTTGGTTAGGTACCATTGTTGGTGAGCTATCATTTACATTTTCTCATTCATCTGGTCCAGCTGCTGTTGTGTCTTTTTGTTTTTGCTCTCTAAAAGCTTGTATATGTTGTCAAAACTTCATCCTCTGATTCTTCGCTTGAAGTCTCATCAAAGTCAGGGGCAACCTTAGAACTTGAAGCTCTTGGTCGAAGGACCTATGTTTAATAGCAGTGTGAGTTCAAGGACTTTGGAGCTCCATTTTTTCATGCTCAAAAACCTTCAAATGTCTCAATTTTGGTGAATCAAAGTAGTCACATGAGATAGGGTTAAAATAGTAGTATCAAGTTTTTAGGTGATAAGTGTGTTTTTAGGTTATATTTCTAGGTTTTTCTTATATGTTTTAAGTGTTGTTTGTGTGTTTCAACCGTAGTTTATTTGATCTTTTACATATTTTCATGATCTTTTATGTTTTTAATTGTTTTTCTATATTGTTTAGTGTTGGAGGGTAAATTTTGGGCTTATTTGAGGGATCGATTAATGCACTTTGGTTGTTAGATTTAGAGGTACTAGAATTTCAGCTTTAGATGTTGTTCAATTGACTTGGAAGAAGAATTAGATGCACTCATAGAGATACAAATGTGATGAAATTTTATAGAGTCCTAAAGCAACATCTGAGGAGCTTGCATATCAAATTTCAAGTCAGCCAGGGTTTTATAAGGAGTTATGGTCAAAAGAATGAAGGGAGCATAAAGCTAGAAAAGCTATCAAGTCTAAGGAAATATTCCCACGATCATGGGAATTATGGCCAATCCCACGTTCATGGGAACTATGAGCAGAAACATGACGCGAGCCTCACTTACTCGAGGGTTTTTAAGTTTTTTAGACCTGTAGAAACCCTAGGATCCATCAAGAAACATTTGGGGACTCACTTAAAGAGGTAACAAACATGTTTTTGTTTCATCCAAAGAGGGAAATCAAGATCAACATCCACATTTTGGCAAGAACTTATCATCTA
>JAOXYD010170691.1:0-10060 GCA_028565735.1 Pinacopodium congolense | reverse complement strand
TGATGCATTATGACCCCTATATTGTGTTTAAATGTTTAATTGATGCCCCATAATGTTTGATTTGCAGTTTGGAGCTTCAAAGATCAAGATTGGAACCAAAAATATGAAAAGAAGTGTCTATAACAGCAGGGTCCCATTAGTGGAAGAATAGGGGGTCGTTAATGGGTGCTGCAGTCGAGGGTGCCGTTGCATGGAGGCAAGGCGTCGTTGCTCATATAATCAACAATTTCGACTCCAAATCTTCCAGGTTTCAACTCTTGGCATGCTCCTAATTAATGCTAGTGTCTGCTAGCACATGGGGGGAGGTCTCCAAGTCTTGAAAACATCCAAAAACATAGAAGAAACCCAAAGATATTAAGGAGATCAGATCTGCCATCTAGAGAGAGTTATTCTTCTCTCATTCTTAGCTTTTTCTTTAGTTCTAATCTTGAAAAACTTAGTTCTTCAAATTTGTGTATTGTTTCTGAGTTTCTGAACATTGGAGCCTATTTTTAAGATTAATATTTAAGTCTAGGAGCCATCTAAGGGGGATTCTAAACTAAGATTATATTTTAGTTTGTTCCATTTTCCGGGCTAATTAAGGTTGATATGTTTATGCTTGTATTTATTAATGTTCTTAATTTTTATGTAAGATCTTGATGAATCAGACCATGGCTAGAGTTCAGAATCAATTTGAGAGTTCAAGAAATATCTAGTAGTCTTTTTGGGATTTATTGTAATATCTAAACTTTATATTTAAGCTCTTAATTTTAGATCTATCAAAGTATGATGTATCAATTGCATATATTATATGCTTTGATACTAATGTGTGGCTAATCAGTTTTGTTGCTATGAATTGATGTTTTGATGATTTGAACAAATTTTAAGGCATGTTGAAATGTCTATATTTTGCTTATTGAAGGTCTGAATGAACCAATTTTAAGCTGGCCACTTGAGATTAGTGTTTAAGATAGTTTAAGCATGAGAAATCATCTTAAATTGTTAGAAAAATCAATAAGCAACACTAATTAATCCTTGTATGACCAAACTTGGATTTTTTTGTGAAAGTTGGAGTTTTGAGATTAATTTTCCAGAACTCACCTTCTTGAAATGAAAGCCTATTTACTTGATTTTAAAGCATAACCAAGCTTTAGACAAGATTAAATGGATAAAAAGTAAAGTCTTAACTATAGCTTTGTTTTGATTTTGTGAAGTATTTTAATCAGACTTTAAATGTGTTTTAGAACTCAATTAAATGATCAATCATCTAATCCTTAGCTAATTTACACATTTGGTAATTTTTAGAATTTTTTAGAAACAATTAAAAATCATTTTTCAAGTGTTTAAGCCAAGGTAGTCTAGTTTAAGCAATTTTAATATTTTTAATCAAATTGTCTAGATTTTTCCTAAATAATTGTAACTTAATCTACCAAGTAATTAAGCAACATATTACCCATGGAATTGACATTCAGAGTGTGAAGTTTACTCCATTATATTACTTTTGCGATAGAGGCACTTCCCTTTATTTCTTTGGTTTTCAAAGTAAAATCATTTTAAAATCATCCAAAGTTTTGAAGGGACCCAACCAATGCAATAAAAAGCAATGAAGACTGAGGTAGCCTTGAGGTTTAAAAACATTTTTCCTTTCAATCTTATTTCTAAGGCTTAAAAAAATACTCATAGTGTTTAGAGATATTTTCTGTATGGTTAGGAAGGACTTTGAGACATTTAAATTGCAACTCTACTCGTTTGGAAGCCGAAGGAGACGTTTAATCCTAAAAAGGAAATAAAGAGCTGCTAGAGACAACTTTGAGTAATCTATCTTCTTAAAGATTCAATCAACATTTTAAGTGCTTAAAAAAATGAGATAAAATTCTAGTGTACTATTAACCCCTTAGGAAAAAATTTTATGAAGATTTTGTACCAATAAAAAATGATTTTGGGTACTAAAAAATAAAATTGAATGATGATAATGCAAATTTAGACAAATTTGATGAATGTCAACAAAAGAGTTTAAACCAAACAAAATTTAATTATACAATTGCAAACAAATGACAAAATCAATTCTTAACTATCCAAAAATTGAATAAGACTTCAAAAAAGATTTATAATATAATTTGAGACCATGTGAATACTCAAAAGTTTTAGTAACTATGTTATGAAACTTTTAAAAACTATATGCTATGCATGATAAAAATTGAGCTCCTATATCAATTGGACAATAAGTAAAACTTACAATAATATTAAAAACAACATACCTAAGATCTTGTAGCTTGCATATCTCTTGTTTTTTCCTTTAACTTCAACTTTTTCCTTCTAGATTCAAGATTTATAAATGGAATCATCTTGATGTAAACCTATCTTTAAATGTGACGGTATAAATTTAAATCATTCGTAACAATTATGTTTTGTTATCATCAAAAGAAAGATTGGAACCTTCCTTGGTTCAACACTATGGAAGTACTAGGAACTCATCAACTAGATCACCTTTTAGCACCAATATCTTAACTGGACTTGTTGAATAAAAAGATCAGTAATTTGAGTACTACGAGGAAATAATTGCCACAGATGTTTTGTTTTTAGTTGGGGAAGGGGGTAGTCAGGGTAGTTAAGAATGTCAGATGTAAAATACATTTGAAAAACCAGAAGAAGTTGACTAATTGGTGTACAATAGGAGGAACAATAACCCCCACTTATATACGTACAATACAAGGTAAAGGTAGCACTCAAATTTTTCACGAGGCAATTAGGCTAGTGCAAGGCAACTGCCTCATAAATATTAAAAATAGTAGGAAAAGGAAGTTGAGTTTAAAGGAGATGATTTCAAAGTTTATTTCCACATCATAAGCTCATTTCTAAAGTTTGGAGATGTTGCAAACAAATTAAAAGGCTTCAAGTCATTAGTTGGAAATCCAAATTAGATAGCTTGCGAAGCTAATCATTGGAAGCCCATGAGGTAGCTTACCATAAAACATGGAGCACTATCTAGGAGAGCAGATGAATGCCATTATCTTAAGGAGTCATGAAGAGTTGTCAATTAAGGAGGACATGAAAGAAAGCTAGAAGGAAGCTTTAGAAGATGATAAAGGTAAAATGGAGCAGTTTACTGTCACACCTGGAAAAAAAGTGTCCAATTGATGCGTTCTAAAAGTACTTAAGTTTTAAATAGAAAAAAAAAACGAAGAATCATAATCAAACAATACATGTAATAAGGAAAGTGAACTTATCACCAAGTTTTATAGCTATTGTGATTAAGTTTGTTGATGTAATAGGATTAAGATTACTCGAGAATTCCTATCCTTACTATCTAACCTATTCAAAGATGATTTATTAATTAATTGATTAATGAAAATAAATGAAATAACTAAAGACAAATCCAAGAACAAACGCACAATAATAAATAAGGAATAATGATGCTAGGATCTTTGAAGTTAATCCTTCTAGAATTCATGCGTATTCATCATTTAATCTTTATTACACATGTGTTCTACATTTCGTTGAAAGATGAATAATTAGGGTTATATCCCAAACCTAGTACACAGCAAGCTACCTTTAAAGCTTAAGTAACTAGAGATTTTCTCTATACCTTTCACTATATGTGACTTGGTTCTTAATGAAACATTAGCTAAATTAGGTGATAGGGTGAATTAGCTGTATTACAACATGTTTTAGAAGTTAAATCTAGGGGAATTAAAACCCATCAGGAGGATTATTCAAGTAATTAATAGATACATTCGTTATAAGGGAGTCATTGATGAAGTGGTGGTTAAAATTGATAAATTTGTTTTCTTCCATGGAATTTTCCATTTTAGATGTGGAAAATGAACATGAAAATCCTTTAATCTTTAAGAGACCATTTTTAGCATCTGTAAGGTCTTTAATTAATGCACACAAGGGAAGATTAACTCTTAGGGTTGAGGAAGGATTAGTGATCCTTGAAACCTCTAATATGGTGAAGCACTTTATTAATGAGAATCATGGTTAATCTTGTTTATATGTGATTCAAACTAAGAATTCTATTGCCTTTTCAGGCAAGATGTCATAAGACCTACCATATTGAAATTATATGTGAAGACAACCACAAATTACCATGGAGTGAAAGAAGGGACTAATCTTTAGCTAAAGGATTCTAAATGATTATACCATGGTGAGCATAAGAAGTCCATATGTTAGAAGGGTATAGCTAAGAAAGGACATGCTTAGCAAGCTGGGTATGAAAAATATTGAACGCTATTAGGATTTTCTAGTTAAAGATGTTAAATTAGAACTTGTTCGGAGGTTAACCAACCCATTTATCATTTTGGTTTAATTTTCTTACTTGATTATTATTATTATTTTTAATTTTAGTATTTTGTAGTTTCTCTACTTATTATGTGTTACAATACTTCTATGCTTTAGACTAGAAAAAGTATATCATTGAAACTTAGTTTATGATACATTTTGGCAATTAAAGAACATTAGGATAGAGTGCAAATAACAACCCACATTACTATCATTATGGTCATGGGTATATATGGAGGAATAACAGGGATTCAAGATGAACCTATTTCCAATTAGGAAAGCAACATTGTAGTGCTAAAGTGTAGAACCTAAATGGCGAACCATAACAATGTTCTTATGGTCTCAAAGGGTTCCATTATGGATTGATGTATAAACATGTTTAAACAGTATAAAGAACGGTGATGTTTAGAGTACACAGAAACCTAAATATTATTTTTATTCTTCTTCCCTCTCTCCTCCTTCTCATCTCTCCTTTAGTGACCCTTAAACTCTCAATCACCTAATTTTTCACCACTTTCTTACTCAGTTTTTATCTAGTCTCCTTTATTTCATGCAAAAACTCCATTGTTTCTGCCTTAAAACTCTGTCACCTTTACACTTATAAAAACCCATCCTCTGTTAATATCTATTTAATAACTTTATGAGGTTTTTGTTTATATCATTATGTTCTACACAAATACCTCGTTGTCACCATACCCTTATCTCATTTTTTGGTTATTTTCAACCCCGTTACTAGTGGAATATTCTAGTGAGGCATATAATATTTTGATAAACCTATATTATTTTTCAAATAGATATTTAGCCATTCTTTGACTTTCTAGAAGGACAATAGCACGTGACACTTCATCATCATGTAAGATGCCTATTTATGATACTTCTTTGTTCACCTTAGTGAATAATTTGAACTAGTTCGAGCCTTAATCAGAAAACCATAATATTATCGTGAGGATTGTCTCTTCTGAAGTGGAGGCTTAATGCCACATTAAAGTAGCATTTCAGAAACCTAGTTGTGGTTTAATACTGCATCTGATGAGAAGCAAAAATAAGAACCTTTAGAGAGAATTGAAGCATGCACTCCACATTCCATTGACAGAACACTTACTTTGGAATTAAAACCTTACCTTAACAACTTAAGTGCACTTTCTTACGGAAGGACCGTGATCATTATATCTAACCAGTTGAATTTGGAAAAAGAAGGGAAGGCAGTAGAGATCATTGAAAGGGGAATGATAGCCACTAGTTAGCAAATTTCAAATATAGGAGGGATTAAACCTAATGTGGTGATGCATAGGATTAACCTTGAAAAGGGGTGTAAGAAATGAGAGAGCGTCAAAGGAAACTTAATCACCATATATGAGAGATTATTGAGAAAGATGTGGTATAGCTTTTAGATAATGGAATTACTTTTCTAATTTTGGATATTAAGTAAGTGAGTCCAATACAATATATGTCGAAGAAAGGAGGTACGATGATAATGGAAAATGAAATAGACGAACTAATTTCCACAAGAATAGTCATAGGTTGGATAGTTTGCCTTAATTAAAAGAAGCTTAACTTAGTAACTAAGAAGGACCATTTTCCTTTGTATTTTATTGACCAAATGATTGAGAGAGTGGCTGGACACACTTTTTATTGCTTCCTTGATGGGTATTTATGCTACAATTTGATTTTTGTTTATTTGAAAATCAAGGGAAGACCACCTTCACATGCCTTTATTGATCATTTCCTTATAGGAGGATATCTTTTGGGATTTTCAATGTGCCAGCCACTTTCCAAAGGTGCCTAATAACGATATTGGTGGACATGATTGAGGAAATAATGAATGTTTTGATAGATGATGTCTTGGTCTTTAGACACCCTTTTGATCATTGCTTAACAAACATAGATAGAGTTCTTCAATAACGTGAGGAGTTATACTTGGTCCATAATTGGGAGAATTGTTACTTCATGGTACATGATGTGAGTAGTCTTGGGATATAAGATATCATGCAAGGGTATACAATTGTATGTAACTAAAATTGAATTTATTGAGAAGCTCCCATAACTTAGTAGTGTCAAGAGTTTCTAAGCATTTTTGTGACATGAAAGCCTTTACCGATAGTTCATAAAGGATTTTTATCTCATTGCTAAACCTTTACAAATTTATTAAATAAACATGAGCCTTTTATTTTGATGTTAACTGTTTGCATGCTTTTGACAAGTTACAGAAGGAATTCATGTCTACACTTATTTTGATATCTCCGATTTGGTCTTTACTATTCGAGATCATGTGTGACACTAGTGATTAAGCAATAAAATATGCTCTAGGATAGTGTAAGGATAAGAAGTTACATGCCATTTACTATGCAAGTAAGATATTGGTGAAGCATAATTGAATAACACTTCAAATGAATAGGGGTTGCTAGTAGTGGTAATTACATATTAAAAGTTTTGCTTTTATCTTTTAGAAATAAAGGTTAATATTTTTACGGATCATATGGTTTGCGATATCTTTCTACCATGAATAATGGAAAGGTAAGGCTTATTTGATGGGTGGTATTACTTCAAGAGTTCAATATGGAGATAAGAGATATGAAGAGAGTAGAAATTGTGGTGGTTGACCATTTATCACATCCAGAAGGAGGGGCTATTCAACAAGAAGAATAAATCAATGAGTGATTCCCTAATGAATCATTAATATTGGTAAATAACTTCTTTGTTCTATGGTTTACTGATATAGCAAACTATGTCGCAGGTGATATCCCTCCTTATGAATTGTCATATCAACAATAAAAGCGGCTTTTATTGGAATGAACTCATTATTTGTGGGGAGAATTGGTTTTTATACAAACTTTTTGTTGATGGTTTAATTCCAAGGTGTGTTCTTGAGGAAGAGATGGTCAAAATGTTAACTCAATGTCATAATTCATCTTATGCAAGACATTATAGAGAAAACAAGATGATGGCTCGTGTTTTAGAGTATGGATTGTTTTAGACAAACTCGTTCAAGGATGCTCATCAATACAGGCCAAATTATGGTAAAAGCCAATGAGTCAGGAATATTTCAAGGGGAGATGAAATGCCCCTTCCCATCATCTTGGAGGTTTAAGTTTTCAATGTGTAGGGCTTGTACTTTATGTGACCCTTCCACCCTCTCTTGGTAATTCATATTTTCTAGTTGGTGTAGACTATATTTCAAGATGGGTTGAAGTGATGGCAACCCTAGCCAATGATGTTAAAGTGGTATAAAAATTTATGAAGTGGATATTTAATAGGTTTGGTGTTCCAAGAGCAATCATAAGTGATAGAGGACATACTTTTATAACAAGTCCTTTAATGCACTTCTCAAGTGATATGGAGTTTACCATAGAGGATCACAGGTTACCATCCATAAACAAGTGGTTAAGTGGAGATTGTTAATAGAGAGATGAAGTGTATTTAAAGAAAATAGTGAATAGTTAGAGGAAAATAGTGAATAGTTTGAGGAATTATTGAGCTTTAAAACTAGATGATACATTATGAGCATATCGAACCACTTTTAAAACACCTATAAGTATAATCTCGTTCTAACTAGTTTATGACAAGGATTGTCATTTATTCGTGGAGCTAGAGCATAACGAGTATTGAAATATCAAGTCATTGAATTTTTAATAGAAGGCAGCAAGTGAAAAGATACTTTTACAACTCGATCAATTAGAGGAGTTAATATTCGATGTTTATGAGAATTCGAAGTTATATAAGGAAAAAGTAAAGAGATGGCATCAACAAGAAGGACCTCAAGAGTTGGAATTTGGGATTGTTATTTAATTTGAGACTTCAAATATTTCCAAGTAAGCTTATGTCCCGATGGAGTGGACCATTCAAGGTTATATGGGTCTACAAACTTGGTGCCCTAGAACTAGCAAATGGAAAAGGAGAGACATTCAAGTTTAATGGCCATAAATGCAAGCCTTATTTTAGAGGAGTTTTCTCACCAGAAAGGGAAGTGATCCCTTTCCTATCTGCCTCTGTTTTTTCTTGTTTTCTCTCTGAATCGTTCTTATTTCTGTCTTAATTTTCTATGTCTAGGTCTGTCTTATAGACTGCTAATTTTAGTCTCAGTTGCTGGGTGTAGGTCTTGGTCTGGAGGGCTTGAAGCTTGGTCCAACAAGTTGGAGTCTGGGAGTCTAGGAGGCAGGTCCAGGCGACCAGGCCAGCACAGATCAATAGGTGGGCTCAAAAGAGGAAGGCATCAGGGGGGCTATGCGGTCCAGGAATAGGCGTACACCAACAGGTTGGTTGCACGGTTCAGCTCCAACACAAGACTCCACGCGGGTGCAGGCGTAAGAGGGCTTGGCTAGGAGGAGATGTGCGCTTTCAGCAAGTGCAGCAACAGAAGGACTAATAGCCCAGCGGGCTCTGGCTCCAATGGTCCAAGCTTGGTCCAGGCCTCTGACACAGTAGGTGAAGCTAGCTTGGGCTACTCCAAGCAGGATGGGTTTGCTCATTCTTCATTTTTCCTGCTTCTCTTTTTTTTCATTTTTCATTTTTCTTTTTTTTCAATTCCTTCCAACTTCAAATTTAATTTTAATAAACCCTACACAATAAATAAATATATCAATAAGATTTAATTTTATCCAAAAATTAATAATTAAATAATAAAACAAAAACATAAATAAAAACACTTAAATAAGCAAAACTTATTCCAAATTAATACCAACATAAACAAAAAAAATAACAAAGATTATATTAAACAAAAAACGCATAAAATAAATCTTAAAATACAACAGTAACAACTTATTATATAAGAAACACATGCAAAACACTTAGCAAAACACGTACTAAACACATACTAAAACACAATTATCAACTTCCCTATAATTAAACCTTTTCTTGTCCTCAAGCAAAATGAAACACAATCATTCAATTCCAACACTTCATTGTCATAAAGATCAAAGAATGTAGTGCCACAAACTTTAGTCAACTCAAGTATCAAGCTAATACATATATCATGACTACTTTTCATTAGTACGCATAAGCAAACCCAACTTATGAAACCATTGCTAAAAAATAAGTACAAATGCAAAATGAATCTTTCTCCTAGTTACACTCATTTCTCTCAAGTGCTTGATGGTTCATGTTTTGCTCAAACTTCATATACGAAACCACACTATCATAGGCTTGCTAATACACTAATTCGTCTCCACAATGATTACATGCTAAAAATAGATCATAAGGTTAAGGTAAAGGTGGGTCAAAAAGGGTTAAAGGGTTCATCACAAGCATTCATAAAGCATCAAGTGCAGAAAATGACAACAAAGGTAAGCTTATGAGATATACAAATGAATAATACTACTACTCCACACTTATTGATGCTACTAAATGTTATTCCTTTTTCTTTTCTTCTTCTTTTTCTCTTTTTTATTCTTCCTCTCTTTTTTTTGTTTTCTTTCTTTTTTTTTACATGAAATGTGCTCAAAGAGTAGCAATATTGCTAAACTCATCTTAGAGAAAAAAATTAGCCAAAAATTTGAACTAATGCATCATTTAATCCTCTACTAAGGATGTGAATGGTTAGGCTAATGGGGTTTTGTGCTTGAAAATGGGGTGTTTTTAAGAAACAAAGAAAAGGTTAAGGCTCAACTAGGGTAGCAAGAGATAATAAAAGATATGTCATTTAAGCTAAGAGTTAATACAAAAAAGGCCTTAATCATCTCTATTAAGTATGCATCCAATAGGCTCAAACCGATTCAAAGCAAGTTATGAAGGTAATAACCTAAGGAAGCATCACATATACAAAGAAATGAAATGACTATAGATGGAGTCATATAGGCTCAATCCT
>JAOXYD010170670.1:0-10061 GCA_028565735.1 Pinacopodium congolense | reverse complement strand
AGTGATGCTGTACCGCTCATTGGTGATGAGCTTATGAGTTTTAAGGAAACAATGTCAGGGAAACTGGCTTATCTCTATTGATCCTATCCTGAGTTTGGTTATGCTTCATACTTAGGTAATAGGTTTAAAGCTTAGAAAATCTAATCCTAAATTTCCCTAATTCAAGACTATCACTCTTAAGATTAATTAAGTCTTTGGTTATTTCACTGATTTAAAACATGTTGTTTATTGATTTTTGTCGGATCCTAGATTATCTAATGGAAATATCCTAAGTGATCAATTCAGGATGAGCATTAAGCATTCAATAAACAAAAATAAACTCATTAATCATCTTAACTATTACTTAACACAATTAACTATCAATAAACACATTTAAGAAACTAGCTAAACTGAAATTTAACATTGAGCACAGAAATTAATCAAAGCTAACAAGATAATTAACTTAAACAACATAAACCTTAATTAATTCATAAATAAATCCATAATACAAAATATCAAAGGTTAGAAATCACCAAAGATGGATCTAATATGAATAACTGACTCTAATCTACGTGATTACAACTTTTGGAACTCATAAACAACCAGCAAACTTAATTACAAACAATTGAAATCTAAAATGAAAAGAGAAACAACCTAAAACTACTTTGATATGGAAAGAAATTAAACAAGAGGTGTTTTATTCCTAAAACTAATGATTTAGACGTCTGGGAGAGGCCTCTTAGAGAATGTGTAACTACACGTAGAACAGAAAGATATGCTGCAATTATTGAACAAATTAAATGAAGAACGTGTCTACCATCTTCATACGATAGACATATTAAATGAATATGGTGGGTTGAAGCCTGCCGTATTGATCCATTTCTTTAACACCAGTATGGGGGTTAAGGGAATCAACATGATGTGTTGGCTAGATCATCGTATTGCTCCTAAAACTTGACTCCTTTTGCTCCTTTTTGCTCGATTCCCAATTATTCACATCAACCTACAAATTAAACAATTTCAAATATAAATTAAACATTTAAGCACTAGAATAAGGATACATACACATTAATTTACATCCTAAAAGGACTACAAAATTCACCCCTAATAACTCCCCCACACTTAAGTTTTTTCTTGTCCTTAAGAAAATCAACCATTAAAAATTGTCATACTAAAATATAATTATAGGAAAATTAATCCAAGATCAATAACATAATAATTGGAAATGATTCTTGTTTCTGGTATAACTAAGCAATATAAATGAAAGAAAAATCTCTCATAGAACAAACAAAGGAGGCAAGCACACCTCGTCAATAAGTAATATACAACGATGAAAACTGAGTATTGTAACTAAAGGAAATCCAATATACAAGTAGATTAATTCAAATGATGAAAAATTAACTCAGGAACTTAGGATTTCATTGATTGGTAATTAAAGTAAGGCAAACAACATAAGTAAATATGTAGGATGAAAAATGAAGTAAATACAACTAAACTTGACTCAAGAGTTTAAAAATGGTTAACGCTTTATACTTAATTTGGATTAGGTTTCCTAAATTACAACAGTGAATTGATTGAGGACTTACCTCACTTAAACAAGTTACACCTAACGGTCATAGGCATCCCTTTTCTCTTTTACGCTTAATTAATCTACATGGTCCATAAATTACTTAGAATAAATAGTATTAACCACACATGAGGCCTAAAATCAAGGTTATTAATTTGAGATGTCCTCACACAAGATCCGAAGGCTTGGTCCACTCCTAAGTTCAAATGTGTTTCTTAATCGATTTTTCGGTAAAATAAATTCCAATGGTCATGAAACTCATTCACCTAAGGCCAATAGCTAGTTAATAAACTAGATAAGGCTAAATAGGCATTCAAACAAGCAAAAATAACCTGCCTAATCCAGGTCAATCAACATCCTCAACTAGAAAGACTTACACACACATGATTATCAATAGAACATAAGAGATGGTCAAAGCATGCATATCCATTGATTAATCAATAAACTAGAATCTTTAAAGCTATAACAAAAATATAGAAATTTAAAGCAAGATGGTCACTCCCTTCAGAATTCTACAAGAGTCTATACTTGGAATCTGAAAAAAATACAACACCAAACCAAAAAAAAAAAAAAAAAAACTGGACTCTCGACTGGATGAAGAACTTGACTCTAACAAGACATGAACATGAATAAGATTGATGACAAAGAAGAATACAGTCTCTCTCTCTGTCTTTCTATGTCTCTTTATTGTCATTCTTCATGCTAATACGTCTTTCTGCATCCTTTTTATACCTAGGGTTGTGTTTAGTAAATGAAACTCAAAAGTTGAAGAATAAAACACAAGAGCTGAAGCTGAAGCTCTTAGGTTTAGTTGACCGACCTTGACCATTCGGTCAATCGATTCTTCCTTACGATCTCCATTTAGTTATTCGGTTCTTCTGTTCGGTGGACTGATAAATTCCTTATGATTTATTCAATCGATTGGTGTCAATTTGGTCGGATGCTCACCATTCGGTCGATCGAACTCTATTTGTTTAACTGTTGTATATCTGAGTCTTCTTTATGCCCAACATCAAGCTCTAATTAAGTCCAAAATTTCCACAACATGCTCCAAAACCAATATACACATGAAATTAACAATAATAACTCTATATTGGCATAATTCAATTACCAAATGGGTAAAAACATAACGAAATATGCATCATAAAGTAATGTAAAATACCCATTAACAACACCCCCACACTTGAATTGTTGACTGTCCTTAAACAACTTACTTGGATCCATAAAGAAAATCTCATTAAGTAGTTTAAAAACAATAAACAAGTTTAAAGCAAGTTCTGAAGGTAATCCACATAGAGAAGCATCACACACAATAAAGAACATAAATGAGTATGAGATGTAGTCATATAGCTCAAAACCTCACATGTTCTTAAATTAAAACCATCAAAATTCCATACATTGCCTCATCACTCAATCATCAATTATTGACTAAGTTTATCCAATCAACTACTTTAATCAATCCACATAGTTCACTATCCTCTCAAGCTACCTAATCCAAATTCACGCATATAACTCATTTCTCATTCCAACTACTTTGACATAATTATATGGTTTAAAATTCATCAAATTCAAATGTAAAATTTTGAAAAAAAATGTGATCTAAGTTAACTACCAAAAGAGTTGCAACCATTCAAGTGTGTATCTCTCAACATCATCATCAACATCATAAACATTAGCATGCTAAAAATCTCAATCTGCCCATACTTAATATGAATATTTTCCCTAATGTTCAAAATTCACAAGAAATGCACAAAGGCTAGGGAAAGAGAAAGAGAAACTTCCCTAAAAAAGATCATCCAAATAACTCTATACTACCAACCATACAGAACTTGAAAAAGAACTCAAAAGAAACACAAAATAAAAGTAAAGCATTAAACTAAAGAAAAGCAAAAAAAACAGCCAAAAGGCAAAAGAACAAAAAAAAACTACTAGCTTATTGAAAACAAACATTGCGATTAAAGGGGAGAAGATGGTGAATCTTGGACGGTAAAGTGCTCCTCGGATTCATCCATTAGCTTGGGCAAGTACAGATTGGTTCGTGTTGTCCTTTTACCGTAAAGGGTTGCTCATTATCTCTCTTTAGCTCAAGAACCCAATAAGGAAAAACTTACAGCACCTCAAATGAACTATACCACCTCGACCTACGGTTACTTGGAAAAAAAGAGAAGATGAAAGTTATAAAGCAATACTTAGTCACCTACCTTGAATTCTCGATGGAGGATGTTCTTATCATGTCATTTCTTCACATGCTCCTTATACAACCTCGAATTATAATATGCATCCAAAACAAAACTCCTCGAGATCAAGAAGTTGCATAAGTCTCTTTACACTTGTAAAAGATAAATCAAAGTTTAGAAATTTGAAATTCAAATATACAAGATGCTCTAACTCAACTGAAAGATGAAAAGACTTATCATACACTATCCTGAATGATGACATACCTATGGGTGTCTTAAATGTGGTACTATATACCCAAAGTACATCATCTATCTTAAAGGACTAGTCCTACTTAGAAGCATTAACAGTTTTCTTTAAAATTTTCTTTAACTCCTTGTTTGAGACTTCAACCTGCCCATTAGCTTGGGGGTGGTATGGTGTAGCAACCTTATGAGTTACCCTATATCTATTTAAAAAATAATAAAAAAATTTATTGCAAAAATTTGATCCCTCATCACTAATGATAGCCCTAGGTGTGCCAAACATGTGAAGATGTTTTTCTTTAAAAATATAACCACAACCCTAGCTTTATTTGTGGGCAATGCCTCTGCTTCTACCTATTTACTAACATAATCAACTGCAACCAAAATGTATTGATTGAAGTAAGACTTAGGGAATGGTCCCATGAAGTCTATGCACGAAATATCAAAAACCTCACAAAAAAGAATGTTAGCCAATGGCATGTCATGTTTCTTACTAATTTTCCCAACCCTCTAACACTTATCACAAGACTTAACAAATGCATATGCATCCACGAATAATGTAAGCCAATAAAAACCACACATGAAGACCTTATGAACAGTCCTAGATGTATCACAATGCCCCCCAGTCGCTTTAAAATGACAATGATGTAAACAGAGGGCATTTCCACTTCAAGAATACAATGCCTAACTATTCCATCAACAAAAATCTTGTAAAGTAAAGAGTCATCCCACAAGTAGTGTCTTACCTAGATAAAAAAAAATTCTTTTGGGAATAAGAAAAATCTAGGGGAAAGATATTACCAGCTAGGTAGTTAATGTAATCTATAAAGCACGAAGTGGCTATCATAGCCATGAGATGCTCATCAGGAAAAGTCTCCTTGATATCCTTGTGTGCACTCTCCATGGAAAGTTCATCAAACCTTGATAGGTGATCAAATACAAAGTTCTCATCTCCCTTCTTATCCCTCATCTGCATGTCAAACTCCTGCAAAAGCAACACCTAACGAATCAATCTTAGTTTGACATGGGTTTTGTCATCAAATACTTCAAACGACATGGTTAGTGTAAAAAATAACTTATACAAAACCAATTATTATCAAAATTTATCAAAGGCAAACATAACTGTCAACATCTTCTTTTCTGTGGTTGTATAATGACGTTGTGTAGTATTCAGAGTCGTGCTCGCTTAATAAATGGGATGGAAGATCATACCTTGTCTTTGGCCCAAAACAGCACCTACTACATAATCACTTGCATCACACATTAATTGAAAAGGAAGAGATCAGTAAGGAGATATAAGAATAGGAGCAGTTAAAAACATGTTCTTTAACAATTAAAAAGATGTTAAACATTGATCATCCAAAGAAAATACAACATCTTTTTCAAGCAACACAGTTAAAGGTCTAGCAATCTTAGAAAAATCCTTAATAAACCTATGGTGAAAACCTGTATGGGCTAAGAAACTTCTAATGGATATAACACTGTTTGGTGGTGGAAGTTTCTTCATGACAACAATTTTTGCTGGATTTACCTCTATACCTTTACTAGAAATCTTGTGACCTTACGCAATGCACTCCTGGACCATGAAATGACATTTTTCCTAATTAAGCACTAAATGGGTCTCTTCATATCTAATCAAGATTTTCTCTCAGTTATCCAATCATGCATCAAATGAAACACCAAACATAGAGAAGGCATCCATGAAAATCTCAATGCAAGATTCAAGTATGTCTGAAAAAATAACCATCATGCATCTCTGAAATGTAGTGGGAGTATTGCATAAACCAAATGGCATGCGTCTATAAGAAAATGTACCATAAGTACACTTGAAGGTTGTTTTCCCTTGATCTTCAAGGGTTATCAAAATTTGTAAATATCCACTATATCCATCTAAGGCACAATAAAAGTCATGTCCAGCTAATTTCTCAATCATCTAATTAATAAAAGGTAAAGGAAAATGATCTTTCCTGGTGGCATCATTCCACTTTCTATAATCTATGCACATTCTCCACCCAGTTACCTTTCTAATGGCTTTTAATTCATTTCTCATTATCAACCATAAAGGTGCCTCCTTTCTTTGGCATCACCTGTACAGGACTAACCCAACCTGAATTATAAATGTGTTAGATAATACCTGCATATAGAAGCTTTACTACCTCATCTTTCACCACATCCTTCATATGTGGGTTAAATCTCCTCAAGGGCTGCACCATCACCTTGCTTCTATCATCTATGAAAATGTTGTGAATGCAAAAGGAAGGGCTTATACCATTGATATCCATAATGGACTACTCAATGGCCTTCTTGTGATCCTACAGTACCCTCAACAGCTGCTCCTCCATGACACCTGACAAACAAGAAGAAATGATAACTGGTAAATGCTCAGGTGGGTTAAGATAAACATACTTCAAATGACTGGGAAGAGGTTTAACGTTAAGAGAAGGAGACTCTTTAATTGAAGGCTTTGATAATGGCTTGGCTGGATGTTAGAGAGGCTCGTACGCTCTATATTGTGTCCAACAACCTGCTCTAACTCAACTCTAGGGTCTTCTAACTCTTCTTGTAATTCCTCACCTAACTCTTCGAGCATTCCTTGTGCTCCCCCTTCCAAAAAATTTGCACAAACAACAGAATAATTAGCAGTATTAGAAGAATAAACATCAATAAAATGACAAAATTCAAGAGTAAAAGGATGCTTCATAGCATCGAACAAATCAAACACTAGTCCTTCATCTTGAAGTCTCAAGATGAGCTTTTCACGCTGCACATCAATGATGGTCCATCTTGTGGCCATGAAAGGTCTCCTAAGGATAATAGGGATGTCTTGGTCTTCCTCCATGTCAAGGATTAAGAAATCCACTGGGATGATGAACATTTCGACCTTGACCAACACATCCTCGAAGATTCCCCTCAGATAAGTAATCAACCTATCTGCCACTGTTTAAAGTGCAAAACTTTGTGGGGCAAAGGTAGAAGAGCTCAAGCATTAGATGATGAAGGATCAAAGGATAAAGATTGATGATTAAGATTGAAGATCAAAAGAATGAAGATCAAGTTTAGATAGGTTTAGGAAAGGGTCTTAAGCTGTACGTCTTCTAGATCTTAATCAATTCTTCAAAAGGGCTATCACATTTGCATATCATATTTGCACATTTTCAAATAGGATTTGAATTTTGTTTGCAAGGATTAACTGAATTTGATTAGGGAATTGACATGTTTGGAATCAAATTAAAATATAGGCTAAATTTTTCATAATTAATAAGTAATATGATGAATTGTTTTAGTGTATGCTTCTTGATGATTTAAAATGAATTAAATTGTTGAATAAAGTTTTTTATATGTGTCTCAATTTGTTTGAATATAATTCTAATGTGAATTTTGATTTATGAAGATTTATAAAATGTTTGTGGAAAGGTTTAAGTACTTAAAAAATGAAAAGGTTTTATAACAAAGGCTACTTATTATGTTTTGAATCAATTGAATTTTTTTATTAAATTAAAAAATATTTATATATGTTTTAAATCTTATTTGAAGTCTTATTCTATATTTTGTTAATTTTAGGATAGTTAATAATCATTTTGGTAATTTTTTTGCACTTTTAAAATTAAAATTTGTTTGGTTTAAACTCATTTGTTAGCATACCTCAAATCTATCTAAATGTGAGTTATCATCATTCAATATAATTTTTTAGTTTTCAAATATAATTTTATTTCTTCAAAATCATCATAAAAATTTTGCTTAAGGTCTCAAAAGTAGACTACAATTTTTACTTCAATTTTTAAGCACTCAAAATGTTGAACGAAGCTCTTTAAGAACACATTTTACTCCAAGTTGTCTCTAATGCCTAGTTTACTGTTTAAGGGTTTTTATGTCATTTTGTCTCCTAAATGGCTAGATATGTCTCCCAATAGATATAAACCCTTACTAATCCTATAATTAACATTCCCTAATAATTTTAACAGATCTTTATGTTGAAGACACAAGTTTAGAAGCTAAAATTCTCAAGAACTTCAAAGTTGTCCAGATTTTTACTCTTCATTGGTTAATCTCTATTTCTCTCATTTTATTTTGTTTCAATCTCATTTCTAGAGCTGCAAAATTATTTTTCTTAGTTTGTTTGGATACTAGATAGTTGTATTAATGTTTTTTTTACATTTACAGGGTTGGATTTTAATTAGTATAAGCTTCTATTCATATATATATTAGAACTATTTCTGCACTTTTTATTTCTTCAATTTCTATTCTTAGTTTAATCACGAAATTTGCTATATTAATCTATTTCTAGTATGATAAATTAGTATTTTCTATTTGCTCAAATGTTTAAGAGTTTTTGTGAAAATTTTTTGATATTTCAGGGTGCTTAATTCGTTTGATTAAAGCTTATATTCATACATATATCAAAACTGTTTTTGCACTTTTTGTTTCTACATTTTCTATTCTTGTTTAATCACAATTCTTTCTTTCTTAATTTCTTTATAAAATTTCGAAGTTGTAGTTATTAGTTTTTTTAAGTGTCCAGAAGTTTGATTGAACAATTTATTCAATTTTAGAATGCTTATTTCATTGTTTTAAAGTTACAATTTTCATATACACCAAAACTATCTCTATTTTTGTTTATATTATCTAGCCTTTGATTTTTTTGGTTTTAATTAGTTTCTAGGTGTACATATATTCTTTTTCAGTTTTTTAGGTCTTAGGAGATTGCTAGTATTTTGGTTTTGATTTGTAAGCCATTATATTGTGTGTTTGAGCTTAATTTTTCAGGTAACATCAAAATTGTCTAGGTCTGAAAGTTTCTATTTTGTTCTTGATTTTAATCCATTTGGTTGATGCTCTAAAATTATGTTTATTATTGAAATTTTTTTGTGAAATGATAGATTATTGTTTTAGTAGATTTGTTCTGCTGATTGAGTGCTATTTGATTGGTTAAATTCATTTATTTATAGGTTGGAATTTTTAGATTGCATTATTTTGATAGATTGTGTGCATCTAGCTTTAATCTAATTTTTTAACGATATAATTTCCTTTTTGTTTCTTCAATTGAATTTTTATGATATATTGCAGTGTAGGGAGACTTTTCATAATTTTAATTTGTCTTATAAAAATTAAAAATTGTGTTTATTGCATGAGTTTTAGTGAAACATAATAGAAGGTATGGTTTGGTTACTAATTTGGGGGTTTTGATTTATGTTTGTTTTTTATTGAACTAAGGCTCCTCGTTGCCATTAAAAAGATTATTAATATGTTGCCCTTGGCCTGTAGAAAACAAGATTTGAACTGCGTTATTCATTACTTGTGAATTAGATTCCTTTAGGCCTTATATGTGCATTAAAGATTGCATAAGGTATAAGTATTGCATTTGCTTCATTTGAGCCTTTATCTTTTGTTGATTTTAATCAACGTTTGATAAAGAATATAAGTTTGAGTAGAGGATTTATTAGTCTAAGTTTGGGGATTGGTTTAAGGGATAAAATTATGCAAATTGATTGAGTTGTAAAGGGTTATTCTTCTCTCATTGGAAAGTAAGATTGGTGGATTCCTCTTAACTCTCAGAATTCAAGATTGTTGTAAAGGATTACTCTTTGCCCATTAAAAGTAATATTAGCATATTAGTGAATTTCTAACAAGTAGTTAGAGAGAGGACATAGTCTACTTCGGGTAGGCTAACCTCTATAAATCATGTTGTTCATCTCTTCCTTATCTCTTTATATTTGTGCACTTGGGTTTGATTTATTATTAATTTTTTATTAATATTGTCATAAGAATTGGATTTTTATTTAAGTTGAAATTTTTTAGAGATTTCATTTAATTAAAATTGGCCTAAGGTGTTCAAAGTGTTTTAGTTTGCAAAGAAATTTTTAAACACCCAATTTACCCCTTCTCTTGGGTGCTATTGGGCTTATAGTTGGAAATAGCTAAAAAACACTACCAGTTCTCTGTAAGATTGATAGGGGTCAAATTGATATGATTTTTATGGCTACTTTGTTGAATTATGACCCCTAGATCAGTGTTTCATTTTTTAATTGATGCCTTATAATGTTTGATTTGCAAATTGGAGCTTAATGATCAAGATTGGAGCAAAAACATCAAGAAAT
>JAOXYD010170659.1:0-10061 GCA_028565735.1 Pinacopodium congolense | reverse complement strand
ACCAAATTAACATGCTCACAAGTGTCAAAGAAATAAACAAAAACATTAAACTAGCTCATCAAAACCCTAACAATCTCAGCTTTGAGAACCAATTCTTCTAACTTCCTTTTACAATATACAATCCGATAAAGAATAAGGAGAACATGAAAGAGAGATACAAACCTCGGATTTAATTTACTGATTTAAGAGAGGAAGGAAAACAAAAACCCTTAACGGTTCTTGTTTGGGTTTGCTACGGGGAAGTTTCACGGCAGTTTGGCGTTTTCTTTAATTCACCGATTTATATTTTGTGAGCTAAAGAAGGATTGAGAGAGATATCTGACTGAATTAAACGACGACGTTAACGTTTAGGCTATTAGGCTTTGTTGTGGAGTTGGGCTATTGACACTGAGTTGATATATTAAATTCTTAAGACATTGAGAGATTAAAAGGTTTTATATTTGGGTCTTGGTGAACGATTAAAATTGTGGACTTGGGCTGCAAAGTGAACAATATCACTCATAATTTATATTTTTTATTTATAAACCCATTTTCATATTTTGAGAATTTTAAAAAAATTACACATAATTTTGCTTCTAGTTCAATTATTTTCATTATATTTTGTTGTAATTTTTTCAAAATTTTAATGTTTATTTTTGACAGTATTTTGATTTCCTTAATTTTTAGAACCAGTGATTTTCATTTTCTTTTTTGGCATTTTCCAGTTAAACGTTCTAGTACTTTCCAATTTGTCAATAATTGATTGGATTAATTTTATTTTTGATGTGTGGCCTAGTGGAGAAAGTATTATTAAGGATATTCATAATGATATAAGCTGTGTTTTAAAAATTCTTCTAATTTGATCGGTTGAATGCGGTTAATTGTGAATCTTTTAGTTGACTGATTCGATTTTATATAAAAAAAATTTATAAGAAAAACTTTCTGATTTTCATTTAATCTCCCGATTTAAACGGTTATAAATCAAACGGTTCAACCAGTTTAATCGGTTATAAGTCCAGCAGTCTGACCAATTGATTATCAATTATATTAATTATATTGACTTTTAAATCGAAAAAGAAAAAATAATCATTACTTGATCTTAATTATAATGAACTTTAAAAGGCAATTTATAAAGAAAATATATTTGTTACTTATAATGAATTAGAAATATTTACTCTACTAACAGTTAATTGCTATCTTATTTAAAAAATATAATATGTTATTTTAAAAATAATTTTATAATTTATCTATTTATAATTTATTTAATTGTAATAAAAATATTAAGTAAATATTTTCGATATAAACATGGTTTACAAGTTTTTATATAACATTAAAAGATTTTAATTTTTTGATGAATATAAGATACAATATTATTTAGAAATATAATTTTAATTATTACTATTATTTGAATAGTTTATACTAGATTTAATTTTAGTTAAAATTATTATTTATTGATTACATAATAATAGATATTAGTAATTCATTTATATTTTTATTATATATTTAATTTTATAATATATTTTAACTTAATTTTATAATTTTTATATTTTATTACTTATATCGGTTTAATACGATTTTATAACAACTTAATACTGGTTGAACATTTAAACTTTAACTTTAAACCTCTCATTTCACCGATTCGATGTTCGGTCTAGTTTTGAAATCATTGCTATTATTGCTACTAGGAAGGGATTAAGGAAATATCAGTCCTTATGGAGATTGTTATAAATGGATAGAGTCAAAACATTTGAAAGAATATATCAAACATTCAAAAGATATATAAGTTTAGAAGCATCAACAAACTTGCCAAAAAGGTATTATTACTCTTTAAGGAGAAAAATAGATCATAAGTTTAAATGATATTGTCATCATTCCAGTTTTCAACTTAAATGAAATTTTTCAACAAGAGTTTTTAAATGCAATAGTTATTGTTCTTAAATACATATTCTCCTCAGTGATACATTCACTATGTTATTGTTGTCATTTTCAATAATCTAATACAACAATCTAAATAAAAACTCTAATTTTTTGCTCATTTACTTATGGAATCAAAATGTCACAAAGTTTCCAATCATCATCCATATAATAATTGATCAATAATAAATCATTCAATTTAAATTTCTGTATTTAGACATATCTTAAGTGTGATGATGATGATAATATATATAACACATATATATGAACTAATAAATAACTGAAATATTAATGTATTTCAATAAACAAATAATATCCATCAATTGATAATTGTTCTTCAAACCATTAGTAATTTTAATAATGCATTAAACATAAAAAATACTTATCCCTTGGGAAATCATCCTATCAATGTTTAATGGTAGACTACAATGAAACATGCCCCTAAATACTTCTCGCCTTTTATACTCTACTAAAAAGCATAGTACCACTCGGTAAGTTGGTTCTCATCCATGATCATTCCATAATTCTCATCAATAACCCCCTTCTCTAGGTAATAATATCTTATGCTATGTCCGAATGAATTAAACTTCATAAGTGAATTTTCTATAATTCAAATGTAAGAGTTCATTGATCATAACATAGATAGTTGACACATGAGTCCTCAAGACTTATTCTGTTTGCATACGATAATCTTCTAGCTATCTTACTAAGCTAGTGATATGTTGTCTTCTTTCTTATATGTATATTAATCTTGATCTTCTCATTTTTCACAACTTTTTCCTTAAAATCACTTCAAAAGGTTGCGCATCATAAAAAATGTTTAGATAAATATATTATATAAATAAGATAATGATCAAATAACATTACCTAATCATATGCCCTTTAAATAAACAAATTATTTGATGTATGATACTATTAAGTAAATCATATTATTTAATGAGTATATTTTACAATATCTCATGTAAACATGGAAGTATGAAAATTTATAAAGAGCATTTAAATTTATTCATTACACATTTGAAATGTGATTAAAAAAGGTATGTATTAGTCATAACCAAATTTATCTAACTTGATCCAATACTAAACTTATTCCTTGATCAATCCAATCTTTATATTGGACTTAGTAGGTTATGAGATTGAAACTTTTGGTCTACTTAAAATAATAATTAGGGACTTATTTTAACTAAACACCTACATAATTTTAATTCAATTGGAGACTTATCTCTAATTATCATTGTCATTGACCTAATTAACTTAAGACATTTAAATTTAAATGGAACTCATTTCTAATTATTTTTACAATTAGAAACTTACTTCTAGTTTAAAATTGAACTTATCAATTTTTCTTGAACTAAGGGAAGTCTAAATATTAGTTTTGATGATTAACAAAATATGTTCACTTACAAATGTTTGAGTTTGTTGTGTGAAATTCAAAGATATGTTCACTATATGGATGTTTCAATATGGAAAGCTCAAAACTTGAAGGTCAAAATTGAAGTTAATGGAAGAACAAGGAATAAGGAAGCCTAAAGACCTTAGTTAGGTTGTTTTAAACTTGTGTGTAAGTGTTTACTTACTGTTTAATTAATCTAAGGACTCAAAATTATTATACATTGCATATAGTTTCTTAAAGTTTCTTCAAACTCTCATCATATAGATTAATTCATGAATTTGAATTTGATTGAATGTTTTGTTGAGTCAAATAGTCGTGGATCATGTTTTTAAAAATTGATGAAAGTGTTAATTAAGGTTTGGAAAGGTTTAGAATTGAATTAAGTATTGTTTCATATTTTCTATAGCTATAAGATGGGTCAGTTAGAGCTATATGATAAGTTAAGCAATCATCGTATAATATTTGTTTTCCAGCGAGCTATACGGCTAGTTGTAGGGTAGTGTATAGCTCTCTAGGAATTGTCGTATACCTGTCTGACAGTAACTGCTAATTTCCTACCTTCTATTTTAATAAAATTTTAACCTTTAAAAGACTAGTTTTTATTAACTAACATTTCTAAACCCTTGATAACACTTTATATGCCATCCCTAAACATTTCTGCCACTTCTTTATGCTCTAAAAATAGATTTACAAGTAAAAATCTGTGTCTTACTAAAAGTTGTCAAATTCTCTCACTACCTTGTGATGAATTTGTTCTCTCACCCTTTTAATTCATTTATGAGCTTGCAAAATTACTTATTCCTATTTTTTAAAATTTTCTAGAATTTTTTTATCATAGTTTTTATTTTTAGGGGTGTTTATTTCTTTATATTAGCGCTTGAACATACATATATCAAAATTATTTCTGATTTTTCTTATCTTGTTTTAATCTCGATTTTAGTCATCCTAATCTATTTCTAAAATTTTGAAATTGTTTTTTTTTTATTTACTTGAGCTCTCTAGAGTGTGTTTAATCCTTATTTCAAATTTTTGGAAGCCTATTTTGATTGTTTTGATAATAAACCTTCTAACACTCTAAAAGTGTCTTATTTTCACTACTTTAACTTCAATCACGCGGTTAACTGCTGAAATTAGATTCTGGGTGTTTATTTTTATTGCTAAGAGTTATTTTAAGTATCTAAGATTATTATTGATCAATTTCATGTGCTATTAAGTTGTTATATTGGCAAATTAAGGGTCAATTAGTTGTAAACATTATATATGTCCATGTTTAAATGTTCTTGCTTTATTTCATATATTTAAGTGATTAAATTTGAATTAATTGCTTCTAAATTGATTTATCTTGATTTTTTACATATTTAAGAGTTCCATTGGCTATTCAAGTAAACTTCTAGAGCATTATTTTAATAATTGGAAGCATTTATATTCACATATCTATAAGCTATCTAGTTTTGGTGTTTGACTTTGTTTCTTCAATCTTTCAAGTGTTTGTATTTACAATATGCCATATAAAATTTGTTTAAGTATTCAAGTGCATCTCAGTTGCATCATATCATTTATTGAATACATAAAGCCCTTAATTTAATTGAGCTTTAAGTGAAATACCTTCTTAAGTGTATTTGGTTACTTGTAAACGGGAGATTATTGAACTTGTTGAATTAGTTATTTGATTGTTATTGTGAAGCTACTCTTTACCATAAAAAGATTGTCTAAAAATTAATCTTCATCTTCAACAAGAAGATTGTGTTTTATAAGAATTACTCTTCATTCAATTAAAGTAAGATTAGTTTTTAGTGAATTTCTAATAAGCTGTTGAAGAGAGGATGTAGTTTATCTTTATAGTAGATGAACTTTTATAAATCCGTGTGTTTATCTCTTCCCTTATCTCTTTAGGTTTATGCTTATTATATTTTATTATTATTGATTGAATTTAATTAATATTGGCATAAGCATATCATTTCTTTTAGGATGATTTTTTGTTAGAGATTACATTTAGTTAAGATTGGCTTAAAGTGGTTAAATTGTTTAATTTGGAAAGAAAGTGTTAATCACTCAATTCACCTCCTATCTTGAGTGTCTATGGGGTTTACAAATTTCATAATTATCCTTGCTTAAAAAGTTATTACTAAGTATTATTGAAATATTAAGAAGTTCAAATAATAATGTATTCCCATTAGAAACTCAATTCTAAATAAAATTTCTTGTTATTATTATTATTATTATTATTATATAAATTAAACTTAATCTAATTAATATCGAATTAGACACAAGGTTATAGAGTTAATAGGTTGGATGTAACTTAGGTAAAACTAGAAAACCAAATAGTCATAAGTTGGTCTGAAGTTACCAATCTACTGGCCCATATATGTTGGTTCACATATATGTGAGAGACACTTATTACAGGCTCATTTATTCTATAAAACCTAAATTGGGCATAAGTTTAATTAACTTTTTTTTAAACAAGTGATAGCCCAATTCATCAAAAGAAACAAGGCCCATTTAAATATAAATGAAAACAGACCTTGAACAGTGTTAGCGTTCTATCCAAATATGGGTGTTCTTTCTTATAAATCCTAAAACAAACTTAAACAACGCAAGCCACACTCATTATTGCCTTTGGTTATGCCATACAAAGGACAACAGTATAAAGTATAAAATAGAAAGAAGTCTAGACTAGCATTCAATATTAGAATGCAACCCACTCCTTATTTTCAACTTTATTATGAAAGCTTAAAGTACGAGCATGTCATCTTCTTTATAGGAAAGATTATAACAATCACAATGCCATAACTTCAAATAAAGCAAAGAAGTAACTTTAAATAAAGCAAAGAAGCCCTCTCCCTTCTCACCATATTTTATACATAAATTACTGCCCGTCATTACCTTCCTATTTTATACCATTATTTTTAAAACAACAGAAGAAAAAAAAAAGATTGAAAAATGATGCAAAAACGTACCTTTGTGGTCTTATTACACAACTAGTGCTTAGGTGGATAAAGAAAATTATTTAAAATTTCCTCCAAGACAAAGTAGAAATTATGTCTTGTTTTCTTTACTCGTAGATGTTCATGGTTATGAGTTCTTAGATATTACTTTACTTAAAACAGAACAGAACATCACAATAATAAAATATACTTGGATTTAAAACTAATTATCCATCTTGTTCTAGATCATAAATTCTAACAGGTAATTATAAATTCTAATAGATCATTATCAATAGATGCACATATTTATCCTTTCATTTTGTAAATATCTACCATGAACATTTTAAAATTTGACAAAACAAAAAAAAATACATATATTAAAATCTTATTCTAATACCATTTGTAGGAAATATCACATAAATATTTGGATTAAATTTAAAGATAGATGCATGATCAAACATACTCACTTACTTAGAATATGTCTTATTTTTCATCAATTACAGAACTCTTCAGAAAACATTGTTTTCTTCTTTTGTAGAATAACTTTTTCAATCAAATTATCATCTACTTTTTTTAAAATTTTGAAACTTTGTATACTTATATAAAAAATCATAATTATCATTTTAGCAGTTAATAGATGACAAAATAACTACCCTTTTGATAGTTAATATATGACAAAAGACTAAATCCACACAAGTGTATTATTTATCACATTGATCAGTCTTAAGCATACCAAAATAATCAAGGGTTAAAAACCACTTGAATATCCCTGATCCAAAATAAAACCTACACGGATTTTGTATTCGAGGGGGATAATTCAAATCACCATTGAAATTAATCGGTAGAACTTCTCTACTCAAAAGTGGATTCCGTCCTTTAACTAATCTAGATATTCATTCTTTTCAATTTATTTTTTGGTATATATTTTGGAATGCGAATATCATTAATTTTAGGATTATTAATCTCTATGTCTTTGTATTTGAACTAGATTACATCCCGGCACTTTTTGAAACCTTTTGTGAAAGACATCGTTATAATTCCATATTTCAAAGATTTTGATCTTGATAAAGTTTCCATATATATCCACTTTTTATTCCTTTCCTATAAAATATTCACCCTAGTTGCAAGCACTAAGATCGAATTTTTCATAATCTGCAATCAAACTCTCAATCATCTTGTCAAGAGCTTTAACATGCTTGGTTATTTCGTTTATTTCTTTAGTTATCTTCTCTTTTATGGAAGCAAGTTCTTTCAAAACTTCTCACTTTGTTTGACATTTTTGTGTTGCTATAAGAAAGCTTATCCATGTTCACACTAGCTCTCATGCATATCACTATTAAACTAATAATATGTAAGAATATTATAGAATACTTAGCAAATCTGCTGACCTGAAGGGTCCGTAAGCCCTTTAGAATTCATACCTTAGCAATGTGATATTCCTAGTGGAAACAAATGGTCTCTCAATAGTTATAATTAATTAAGGTACCTGGCCTATGAGTTTTATGTAGGGTTTTGAAAAACAGTACGAACTGCATCGGATTTAGGCGAGTATAGGCTGAGGCTTGTATTGTTTTGGGCCAGTATTCTGGTACGTATTGATCAGTTTTGGACTTGCATTGGTATACCAGCCTATTAATCAAGGCCAGTTTATAAAATTTCAAAAATTTGGGGGCTAAAACACAAATTTCTAAAACTTGTATACATCAGTCGACTAATGTGTTAATTATAGCACAACCAACTTTATTTTTTTTAAAAAAGTATTGAATCTTTTAAATATATTATAAGTCAATATATTATCTTATAGACATTTTTATTTATCCATTAAAGCGTTAATCCTTAGGTCATAAGCTTTTTTTATTCATTTGTAACCTTATGTGAGTAAACATGTACTATATAGTACTTAGCCTCCTTATTTATAGTTGAACTATACCCCATTTTTTCTTATTCCTTAACAATATAAAATTTGGTAAGACTCTCATATTATTAAAAAATAAAGAAGAGGGGGTAATGTTCATCTAAAAGTAATAGGGTCAAACAATATATGACTCATAGATGACATTATTCAATATTTATAATAAAAAAATAAAATGCTATAACAAATGAAGTATTATAGCACTACAAATGAAAATGTATTTGGTCAATATTCAGGTTGTGTCTTCCAAATTTTAATTAATAAAATCATTTAGCTACAATCTTATTCTACACTTAAAATTATCATGTGAAACACTTACTTGATTAGGTCTGAACAAAAAAAAGAAAACTCTTTCTGGGGGTAATGGGCGCCCGATTCTGATGAATAAAGGAACAATTCTGATGAATAACGGAACAATAAAAATGATCCATACTCGTGAAAATCCTAAACTTGAGTTTTTTCTACCTATTCTTCAACCTCCTAAACTTTCTCTAATCTTAGGAAATGGTTTAACAAGAAATTTCATGTTCATTATCCCTTCAAAGTAAGGTTTTCCTTGTTTAAAGTCCTTTCAAACGAAGAGCAGCATTCAGACTCACTAAGGAACCAGAAGTTCCAGACCTCCAATGTCACTACAGGCATGAGGCATGCACCCTAAGAGAAAAAGACAGAGCGAGGAAAGAACGTACTACGAAGTGTAAATTCTCACCTGACAACAATAGAGTCGTAGACTTTAAAGTTATCTTGTCAGCGTAAGGAGGGAGCAAGTGAAGAGTTTTTTAAAGCAATTAGGGTCACATATATATTATTCTAAATTACTTTAAAAGGACTTCATAGCAATAACCTTTTTACTAAAGGGGTGTTTGACGGGCTTTTATTTTTAGTTTTAATTTTAATTTTTTATATTTTTAAATATAAAAATTAAAAAAAGTATATAAATTAAAAAAATAAATTAATATAATATAAAATTGAAGATATCATACAGAAATCAAGAATAATATATAAAAATTAATATAAATACATAAAAACTATAATTAAAAATTACAACTGTCAAATGATCTCTAAACTTTTATCGCGTTATTTTACAATAAACTGTTATCTGATGGACTATTAAGCACTTGATAAAGTCAGTGTAACTACTCTTAAACTGTTATCTGATGGACCATTAAGCACTTGATAAAGTCAGTGTAACTACTCTAACTTGACTTTAATAAGAAATAATGTTAAAGTAACTTCAAAGAAATTCAGTGAAACATTCTTTTTTAGTATTATCGATACCACAAAGTATTTTTTAAGTAATTTTAATTAATAAGAGTTTTTACAATGAGTAAAGTTGAAGAGTTCGTAAATTTTGAGAAAATAAAAAAAAATTTGAACAAATTGATTGGGTTTCTACTTTCTCTCAAACTACAAATTCATATTAGATTTTTACTTTAGCTATTTATATAAAAGGTAAGGTAAAAACTGGAGAGCCACCATTGGATTAGGGTGATCAGGAGTTCCATAATTATTTTACATGAGCTTTTAAGGATGAAAACAGAAGTGTAATTTTGAGTTAAATAATTTTACTGTTTTACTGTTTTACAATTTTATAAATTATTATTATGCTATTTTAAGGTTTTAAATATTAGATTTTGTAATT
Source organism: Pinacopodium congolense (assembly GCA_028565735.1). Lineage (NCBI taxonomy): Eukaryota > Viridiplantae > Streptophyta > Magnoliopsida > Malpighiales > Erythroxylaceae > Pinacopodium > Pinacopodium congolense. Next base: position 297 of record JAOXYD010170659.1, on the reverse strand, counting down.
TGAAATTTGAAAATTTAAGGTTTTAGAATTTAGAATTTAATAATTTTAGAATTTAAAATTTATTTTGTAAATTTAATAAACAAAAAAAGTAAAATTAGAAGTTGATTTAAAAATAATTATAGGATCAGCGTGCTGAATTTTAAAAAGGCAATAATTAAACGACCTGCAGACAGTGTTTTAAATACCGTACCGGTATCAGTACCGGATTGGTCTCGAAAACGGTACTGTACCGGTACCGATTAATACCGGTACCGTTTCGGATAATTATTTTAAATTATAAATTAATTTGTAAATTTT
>JAOXYD010170648.1:0-10061 GCA_028565735.1 Pinacopodium congolense | reverse complement strand
TTAATAATAAATATGTATTTATATATATATTTAAGAGTATATTCATTTAAAATTTAAAATTGATATCATATTTCATTATTATTACTAAATTATTTTATGATATATTTCAACTAAATAATTTTTAATTTTTAAAATTTTCAATTAAATAAATTTTATTTTAAAAAATAAAACTAAAATCATAAAATAAAAATTAAAAAATATTAATGATCATAAAATTTTTACTACTATATCATATATTCTCATATAATTAATATTATAAAATTCTTATTCCAAGATTATTTTTAATACTAAGATTATGAATATAAATATACATTCTATAGTTAATTTAATTTAGAGTTTTAAATTAATAATTTTTAAATTATAATTAATAAATTAATTAATTAATGGGATTTAATTATCTCATTGAAATGATTATTTTAATTATTCTTAATTATTAAAATTTTATCCTAATAGTTTTCATTTTTCAAAAATCCCCAAGTGTTTTTCATTCTTTTTTAAACTCCCATGTGTTTTTCATTTTTATCAAATATCCCATATATTTTTTATTTTTTTCAAATACCCCTGTATAGTAATTGCCACATCAACTGCCACATCAACCGCACATCAGCACAATCACCATTGCCACGTCAGTACGATTAACCCGCCATGTCATCGCCTTTACCACATCAACTGCCACATTAGTACATAATAGTTTCAGGGGGTATTTGATAATTTTGTTAAAATACAGGAGAGTCTGTAATATTTTTAAAAATATAGGGGAGTATTTGATAAATCATTAAAATACATGAGGAAAAATGATATTTACTCTTAATTAGATGCACATTAGTTGTCATATAAGATTTAAGATGTCTGTTGGGTTAAATTCCCGTTAGTCTTATGATTTGACTTTTGTATTTCAATTTTTGTATTAGCAAAAAAGTCCTTTGTGACAAAAAGTGTAAATTTATTCTTAAATTTTTAAATAAAATTCAAATTCAATTTTCACATTCTCAAGTGTTCAAAATAAATTATACCATTTGTAAAACATTCAAAAGGAATTATTATTTATTTTTCTATTAATTATCGTGTCAATTGTCACGTGATGTTGTGATTCGGGTAAATTTATAAGTATGACCACTCAACTATATGTTTATCATGTGGCAAAGTGGGATCTACTTATAAATTTATATTATCGTGTGATAGAGACAGATCCTCTCATAAAATTTTTCCCTCTAATTACTAAATATAATGTCATTTCTTCTTAATTTTAGCCAGAATTAGATGATGTTATTTCTTATGTTCGTTATTCAAAATTAGATGACGCTTTTTTTTTAGTTTATTAACTAGAATTATACAACGTTGTTTCTTATGTTTGTTATTTAGAATCAAATGGCATTGTTTCTTTGATTTATTAGCCATAATCAATATGACACCTCTATTGGTTTTCTCCTATTGAGCATTTAATTTTTGCCATCAACTATATGCGCTTTTAATTTGCACTATCATCCCTTTTGTCTACTTCAACCTTTCGAAACTCGTTTTGTCTATGTTGCATTAGGTGGTGTCAATAAACAGAAGAACCGCCATACATATTTCAAATATCCTTTATTTTAGTTTAGGCTTATTTAAACTACATGTTAGTTGAAATGTAAATTAAAAATGTCTTGATTGTAGGAGATAATACAATGTAAAATATAAATAGTGATTTAGTAGCTGTTATGAGACAATTCCTACTTTTGTGGTGATTTTAGAGTGTTTTTTGTCATGTTTTTGCCTTGTTGTTTCTAATTGTGGACCCTTCTTTATTGAGTTTTAAAATACCTATGTTATTTTTGGTTGTGGTCTCTTCTTTATTATACTATGCCAGCTACATTGCTATAATTGTTTAAGAGGTGCTTTATGGAACTTATTAACATATTATAGACTAAACAAATTTCTGAACCAATATTTTTTAACAATCCCATATGTGAGGATTTCAATGCTTCCATATTAATAAATTAGAATATTTGTATATCTACAGAAAATGTCAGCTTATTTACTTGGGAAGGAATAACGATGTGTAATATCAAACCTTCCATTTGTTGTATACAAAATCGTCATCCAAAACTATGAAATTGAGATATTTAGTGACACTAGTATAGATCAATTCGTGAACCAAATTTTCATTTGTCTTCATGAACTGGCAAAGAATATAAATAAGTATGATAACGTGGAGACCATTACAATAAAATCTTGATTACATGTAAATGACAAGGTAAAAAACTGAACATTATAGTTTGTTGAACGAAGGGAGATTCCACCTTATTTTGACGATGACAAAACAATTCTATTACTAATTTTATGCTTAAGTGTATTGAAAGATAAGTTTTTAGATGAAGTTCGAGTATATTTGATAAATGAATCTTAAAGATTAATTTAAATTCATAAATATTATATATGAAGACTCATACTATTTGAAAAAGCGAATTAGTCTTAAATGTAAGCTTTTTTATATAATTTTTATTATAAGTTTTGTTCGATTCTCTTTTAGTTACTTAAGAGGCTCACTCATACATACATGCATTAATGACTTAAAAATTTATATAGGAGCATAATCAAGAGGACTTATATATTTTGATATGTGTGTATGTGAAAAATTCTCTTGATATGTGTCTTGGTTAAGTAATAATGCATCAAATAATAAGATTAGTTCATTAGTATAAATTAGACAAATTAAGCATATTGGTTATATGTTACGATTGGCTTATTATTAGTTGAATATGTTATTTTAACCAAATTGAGTGTATCAGTCGACTGAATACTTAAGATTAGTCGATTGGTCAACTGAAGTTCATCCATTAGTCGACCGAATGATAATTGCAAAGCCAAAGATTAAGACCGGTCATATTTTACAATGGTGATATATTTTTTGTGAAGATTAACATTGAAAATCCGTTGTCTAACAACTAATTGATCATATTAAGAGTATAAATAAGCATGCTAGCAGGTGGCTTAAGACAGATTAGATATATTAAGTATTATTGCAATTATCGTTGAGCTTTCTAGTGTTTTTATTTGGTTTTTGTGAAAAGTTGTGAGGCTAGTGTGTGCATTCATTATTTTTGTGAGAGTCTCTAAAAGGGGGTGAATCAAGTTTTTTAAAATTCTTATAAATTATGCAAACTAATCTTTTACCAATTTATTTAAATGAGGAAACTAAAGAACAATACTAATTTATCGAGTTAAATAATAACAATAAATTAGACAATAAAAATAAGTATATAAAAGTAAAGAGAAAGGGAAGAAGGACATTTTATGATTTATTATATTTCGAAGCTACCCACTTACCCCTACTTCTAGTCTTCAACACCACTATTGAAATTTTTACATTATTGCAATCAACAAAAAATACAAAGTTAGATATACAATTCTTTTTAAGGTTCAAAGATAACCTTTCACTCTTTCTTTCATGGTTAAGGAATAACGTATCACTTCCTTTTCTAAGGCTAAAGAATAACTTTATAACCACTCTTCTTTTTCAAAGCTCAATAATGGTCCTTACAATAATTCATTCAAGATTTTCTCCCTTCTCACAAACACACCTTACAAAATTTGTCACTCTTAATTCACCAAAGTGTATAAGGGCTCATACAACACTTTTGAATAAAATGCAACACAAACTCAATATTAAAACAAGCACAACCCCACAAAAAATTTATAAACACGCTAAAAAATACTCAATCTCAATGTCTGAACACTTTCTACGTTTCTTAGATGAAAAAATTACATAAACAACACATTTTTATACGCAAAAAATCTCAATATACCTATTATATTATCATTGTCTAACGTTCTTTAACATTTATTAACATTATTGTTACAAAACTAGCCATTGCCCAATGTTCAACTGCAGATTCGCTACCTTCGATCAATATAACTCGTTGGTTGGTTGAACGATCTATGTTCGGTCCACTGTTACACTACGTTTGATCGATCGATCCCTCTAGAATCGACATACTAGAGTCCATCTCGGTCCAAAATAAATCAAACTTAACCCAAATAATATCTTAAATTAAACCAATATATTTAAAAACATACCAAACAATTCCAATCATATCTTAACACATTTTACATAATTTAATACAATCAGATTTATTAATCTTATCAAATCTTCTTAACATTCTAATCAATTCATTCATCCTTTAATTAGTTCAATTATCACATATATTCATGCAATATTATACATGTATTCATTAATACTTTTTCATCATCAAAACAAAGGTATAACCAACTTTTGGTTCAACAATTTCCTCCTTTTTTATAATGACAAAATCATGTGATATTAGAAGTATAAACAAATTATATACTTAGACTAATCCACATATACATGCATATAAATTTACTACCCCTTACTAATATCACATCTATCATCCTCTCCCTTTTTGTAATCATCAAAAAGATCACAACCAATTATAAAAATGTGCAAAGTTTAGATAAAAATATAAAACAATGGCATACAAAAAATCATAACACTTTAATACTAATAAACATGAAACATATAAATAGGGTACACACGTCTTCTTCCTTTATACTAAACATATATCTTGAGTCATTTTTCAAAAGCATATCAAAACACATCATAACTTATCTTTCAAATGATGGTAAAGAAAAACTGCTCCTTCAACAATGCTGCCCCTTAATAAAACACACCATGATAAGCTTCAAGAGACCATGTAACAAATACTAAAATGAGGGGCAAAATCAACCAAATCTCATTTCAAAAGGTGGCAAACACATTGTCATTAAAAATGATACCAATTGTTGTTAAAAAATGATTAATTATTCAAAACCCACATACTTGATTCCAACCTTATTGAAAAATGAGGCATTTTTATACCAATTGTTAAAAAATATCATACCAAAAGTTAGAAAACAAAACTTGAACCAATTATTGATATCGCTTTTGATGAAAACTAATTGTCAAAATAAGATACCACTTGTTAAAAAAATATTAATTTATAACCCTAGTCGATACCAATTATTAAAAAATTAACTTTTTGATACCGATTGTAAAAAAAATAATGCAAATTGCTAATTTATACTAACTAATTAAAATAGGGCAAGTATCTAATACTAATTGTTAATAAGACTCAACAAAAACATGTAACTCAAGGCATCATTAATAAACAACAACAACATAACAAATATCACTTATCAATGCTAAAATGGATATTCCCCCTTTATACATAATTGAAAACAATGAATTAACCAAAAATCAAATTAACACCATAACATCAACACAAGAGGTAAATAATTTCAAGATACCAGTTAAATTGTTTCATACTTGATACAACAAAAATTTTAGAGTACATTTGATATCACTTCTCGTTTTTATTTTTTGTTTTTATTTTTGTGTATATTTATTGGTTTCTATACTGTTTTTATTGGTTTCGATATTATTTTTTTGGTTTTTGTACTGTATTAGTATATTATCTTTTTTTATTTTTATACTGTTTTTATTGGTTTATGTGTTTTGAATAACAAGAAATGAAAACTGGAAACAGAAATAGAAATATGCATGGCCTTAACTTGTATCACAACTTTGTTAACTTTCAATTTGACTAAATCCCCCTCAATTCATGCAATCTTAATTTTCATTAATTTAACTTTCATAGTAAGACATCAAATGCATGAAGAGAGTCAAATGACATTAAATCCATAATCATTAGTCAAATAGCTAAAACATCCCTAAATTCATACATTATTATTTAAAATACTCATATCAAGAAATAAGCATATGAAAGGAATAAGCAAGTTATAAGCATATCAACTTCAAAGCATCATAGAAAACTCCGCTTTCATAATAAGATTAGAAATGAGTACTACTCCCTATCTTTGAAAACTAATACCATGAATTTATCAAAACTTAATATTTGAAAACTTGAAAATCAAATATCCAACTTAAATGAAATTTCATACTCCCCCTAAGAGTATGCATAATGTTCCAAAGGCTTCAAACATCTATAATGATTTCAAATCTCATTTCAAGAACAAAATTATAGGGTACGGTTCTGACGTTACTCGTGGTGTGATAGCATATCCAACTGTAAGTAATAGTCTTTTGATAGTCCCCTTTTGTCTTAGTTCCTTTAACCCTCCTATAAGATCTTCAAAGGCAAACTCCTTAAACCTTTATTTAAGAATCAATAGATATTCTCTCTAATTGTGAGGCTCTTTGGTTATCCAATTACGTGGATAGAACTCATGCCATGCCAATGCCTCTCCTTTTAAATGTATGGCCACCAATCTAAACTCTACCCCAACCGGCATTCAATCAAATGAAAAAAATTGCTCATACTTAGAAACACATGCCCACGATCCTTTTTTTTTTAAACATAAGAAATTCAATCTTACTAAATTTGGTAGGCATGGTGAAATGGTGAAGAAATATCCCTTCAACACCTCTAGCTTTTTGGTACCTGCTAATCTCCTTTATCCCTCCTCATTGAATTCGTATGCTCCTTTTGACGCAGTTGCAATCCATTCCTTCAAATCTTGAATGTTCCTTTCTTGACGAAGCTCTAATTTCTATATATGATTATGTAGTTCCCTTCAATTCATCTCCACTCCTGAGCCCGAGTTCCCTTATGATTGAATTGAATTTTGTACCTATTTGTTCCAATTAAATTGTTTAGGTTTAATTTCCATATTAGGGTTTTCAAATTAAGTAAGACCCGCCACTTACAAGAATCTAGAAAGAGAAAGACAATCAGAAAAAAAAGAGAAAATAGTGTGTTATTCTCATTAATTCCTTAACTTTCTTTAAACATTTTCTTTTAATGACTATTCTAGTTGCTGGGAAGTAACCAATCTAGTTACTACACATGTATCTACCACTAGCTATAAATTCATATTCTACAACATCATCTCTTCCCTAAAGTCTACTTCAAGGACTCTACACGCTGTTGTTTTTGCTTGTCTTTATGTCCCTACTCTTCCTTCCTTTACTTCTCTACTCTCCTACTTCTTTTGTCTTCTTCTCCCTTTTGATTCCCATTTCTATTCGCAGTAGTAGATTGAAGAGAAGCAATAGTGTTGACAAGCACAAGTCGCAACATTATAGATGAGACCAAGTAGCAACAATACTAATGAGATAAGTAGCAATAGTAGTATATTAGAGTGTTCAACTTGCAAATAGAGATAGTGGTAAAGAAGGAGACTTATTTGGCACAGTGATATGTCATCATTTTTCTCAAATTACCTAATAATTTTAATTATAGGCCCAGATGTTATAATTGGAATCAATGCTAGCACTTATGAGTTCCAAAAAGATTTTAAAATTTTTAATAGACTATCATGTGTGTATTTAATAATGAAACCCTAACAATATTAAGGATTCCTTTAGTTTAAGGTTCAATTAAAAAATTTTAAATTTTAATTTGAATATTTTCAAAATGTCATGACTAAATTTTAATGATCCAAAACGTTAGGATTTAACCTAAATTTAGATATAAATGTTAGGGTTCAATTTGAATTCGTTACGTTCTTATATTTTAAAAACTATCACTTACCTATTACAAAATACCTTTCTTTGTATTTTATTATTTTTATCTTTTTTTTAATAAAAAATAATGTTGTATTGAATTTTTAAAATTCAGTGTGGTGTTATTTTGAAATTATAAATAGATAAAAAAACTAATGAAATATAATAGAAAATTTATATGATAACTAAATAACGATATAAATAAATAAAATTTTAAAAATAATAATGAATGAAAAGTAATTAAACTATAAGGAATTCAGTATAATTAAATCTACTTGTTATAAAACAAAAACGTGATATTTGATGTTATACTTTTTATAGTATTTGATAATATCTAATTCCAGTTAGTGATTCATTAATAAATTACTGCATGGTCTAAATTTTTTATTAATTTGTAAAAACTAGTCTTTATTACTAAAAATTTAATTCAAATCAAGTTACACAAGTCTAGTTAAATATCGGCTTGTTGATTGCATATATTTAAGTCCAAAAACGTAAGTAAACAAGCTACGCAAAGTCCTAACAAGAGAAAGAAAGAATTTACTGTCGTCATTTAATTCCTACATAGGAAAACAACTTCACGTTGTTCACGAGCGAGAGGTGACCCGCTTTCAATCACTGTCCTATATTACGTGGTCAAAACTCAAATTTGCAAGACACAGCGCCTATTATTTATATTCGAATGTACCTTTCAATACTTTATAATTAATCCATTTAATTTATAGTAAATTTTAATACTAAAATAAACTTACTTCTATGCACAAAAATTATTTAATTTAAATACATATTCGATGAGTTTGATTCAAAACCAATTCAATTAGTGAGTAATAGATTTTTAATAGTACAAGTGATTTTACTTCATACATGAAATCTTGCATAGAACTTCAAATGTTAAGAGACACTTTTGGTGATCCTTAATCATATGACAAAAAGGTAAAAGAAATATTAGATGCCATTTCAGATCTCCACTATACGATGAATTTCGGTTTTATTTAGTTGATTTTTTATTTTTATTTTCGTTTTTAATTTTTTTAAACACAAAAATTGAAAAAAGATACACAAAATTTAATATAAAAACATAAAATTCACAATTAAAAATCACAACTAGCAACTCAACTAAATATACCCTAATGAGCATTATTAAAGTTGGATCATAAATGATCATTCCATTGCATTATAAATCAATCTTGTTCATATTATCCATTAGTTTCAATAAAAATTAACTCAAGATCAAAATATCCATCATTTTGTCTTACAAACTTATTAGGATTTCCAAAATTTCATAACCACTATAAAATTTTTTTATAGATTATTGTAGTTTTAAAGCAAAGAATATTTTTCTCTCGTCTTCATCACTCTACTTATAAGTTTAACACTTGACTGCATGCAGCAATCCATATCAATGGACAAATTGTGGATCAAAAAGAACAAGAAAAGGTAAAAAGTTAGAGATCTTAACGTAAATTTTAAAATTTTTAAATCTTTGATAGTATTTAAATCGACAATGATATTTGTATAATATTAAAAAAAATTAAAATTAGCGAAATTTTAATTTTTTTGGTCGAATTCTATTGTTAATTTGACATTTTTTTTATTAAACTTATATAACATGAACATCTCTATCTAATTTTAAAGTTTTATTTGAAATTTAAAGTCTAAACATTTTTTAAAATTTTATAAATCTTATGATCTTTACATTGTAAAAATATTTTATAATCATTAAAAAAATTTAATCAATTATTAAACTTTTAAAATTTTTGTATAAATATTAAATAAGAATCTGCCTTTAACCAAAAGAAGTAAGAAGACTTTTTTGATGGTTTGATCACGTTATAAGATTACATCGTTTAGTTCAGTTTTTAAATTTATGTATTTTTCAATTTTATATACTTTTATTAATTTTTATAATATTTTTATTTTTAATTTTATTTATGTATTATTTTTTCTCAATTTATAAGTTATTTTTTATTTTTATATTTAAAAATAAAAAATAAAACTAAAAACTAAAAACAGTTTCAAACAATCCCATAATTTAGTCCTTATCACTGTTTTAAAAATTAATATAAGTCGGTAGTATATCCCTGGTTCATACTATACCAGCCTGTAATTGGTACGCGCTGATTAGTTTTAGCAGTATAGCATCAATTGCTGCTGCAGAAAGCAATAAATGGACAAGCTGAGCTAAGCACAAAAGTACCCATTAAAGAAAAGAGCTGCAGCTTCCTTTTATTCTGTTAGAACTTAAAAGATATTTTATACTTGATGAGGTCAGAGTATTAGGTATATCCATTACACACCGTTTTAGTAGGACTTTTAAAAAGATAATAAGTATTTTTTTTTAATATAAGAGTTAAAAAAAAAGTGTTTAACTGTAATATTAAAAAGTATTTTTTTTAGTAAATTTAATTTTTTAAAAAGATAAAAAATAGTTTTTTAAGAAGTTTTAATTTGATGCTTCTTAAAAATATATTTTTTCAGGTAGATATTTTAAAATAATTAATGAATCTATTTTTAGTTCCTTTTGTCCTTATATTTTTAATATAATGCCTGTAATACACCC
>JAOXYD010170637.1:0-10061 GCA_028565735.1 Pinacopodium congolense | reverse complement strand
TTTAAATTTAAAATATTTTTAATATAAGATATTGGATATTTGCAAATATATTTAAAAATTTTAGAATTTTCTGATTTAAAAGTTTACAAGATTTTAGAAGTTTAACATTAAAAATAAAATATTTTTAAAATTAATTAAACAAAAAATAAAAATTATTATGAAAATTGAGCTTATAAACTATTGAAATTTTTTAAATATTAAAAAATTGTACAATTTTATTATTTGAATAGATTAAAAGATTTATAAATTTATAAATTAAAAATGACATTAGATTTTGTGAAACATATTAGGAAAGCATGTGCAAGAGTTAGTGAATTAGAGAAGCTATTTAATTCAAATTTGAAGAAATCTACACCTTTGTTTGTAAATCTTTTACGTTTCTTACACATGGATAAGCTAAAAAAGGAAATGGAACTATACGTGAAGCATAAGCAAGTTTTGGAATCATTAAATAAAGAAAAACAAGTCATGGAAACCAAATCCTTGACCTTTTAGGAACCACCAATGTTACCTTCCAATCTAGCCACTCCATATTTCATTGATAGTTTTATAATAACATGTATATGTATATGATTTTAATGACAAACCCTAAATTAATAACCTATTCTCTCTTACGTCAAGCTTTCCATCCTCTGCGCGCTCCCTTATTCTTAACATCTCCTTTAGCTTCCACTCGATCTCTCATCTTCTACATAGGTAACACCTCGTTTTTTCTATTTTTTAAAAAAAATTTATTATAATCTATTGATGGGGCAAGAATCCTAAATGACTCGATAAAAGTTATAAAATCTGTGATGAAAGGAAAGTGGCGGTAATTAAAGTGTTTATTGAAAAGAAAATTGCTTGAAGCCCAATTAGTATTAAGATATTTTGTCTGGAGTGAATTTTGTGATTTGGAATAAGATAATTGGTATCAAGAAACTTATGTACACTGGGGTAGTGAACATCTAAAATTAGTTCAAGAAGATAATCTTAGGTTTCCACTGAAAGTTCTCTAATATTGATTATTTACTTTATGCATTTATATCTCATGCATTATTGACCTACTGGAATTTGTTTAATATCATTCATTTCTATTTCAATCATTTTCATTTCATGCTTCATCAACCTTTTAGAGTTTCTCTACATAATAGAACCAATGGAGGTTCTCTAATGTCAAGCATTTACTTTCTAATCATAGCTACCTACATAAGTGTTACAATGAGTTTTGGAATTTGACTTGGGACTGAATTCTATTAATATTAGTATCCCTTTTGATTTAAATTGTTTATTTTTCAAGTAGACAAAAGTTCTATTCATCAATCACTATCGTATAATCTTTCATTTTCACCTTCAAAACACTAATTGGGATACTTCAAGTACGTTTATTTAGAAAATCTATTTGCAATTGAAATTTACTTATTATCTTACAATGAAATTTTCAAATAACAATGATTTGGTTTCTTTGACACTATATTGTGTTAGTGGTCATAGTTTCTTTAAGATATTATATAAGTTGTGTTTCTTGAGTTTTAACATATGATATATTATATATGTCAATTTCATGAGCAGATCATCCATGGAAAAAGAAGATGTGCATTGGATGACTTTTCTAAGATATAGTGATGAATATATAAGTGTAGTTGATCATTTTTTCAAAAATGCTTTTTCTAAGGTGGCTAATGGGAATAAAATTTCTTATCCTTATAAGAAGTGTTATAACTATCATTGGTACATAAGAATTATTTTATATGATTATTTAATTGTTCATGGATTTGCTCCAGGATATGATGGTTAGGAATTTAATGAGAAAGGATTAGTTAATGCAAGTTTGGATATGAATGACAATAATGAATTTAATAGAAGATCTATGAAAGATAATATAGATGGATTACTACTTGAAACCTTTAGAGATATAAATGAAGGTACTAAAGTTTTGCAGGGGTTAGTAATGGTATAAATGATGAAGCTAAGAAGTTCTTTAGATTGATAGAGGAAGGGAAACAAGACTTATATCTTGGTTGTCAAAGTTTTTCTAAACTTTCTTTTACTAGTTGACTATATCTTTTTAAGTGTACCTATGGAATTAGTAATGCAGCATATACTAATCTTATAGGGCTACTTAAAGAGACATTTCCTAATGCAAAGATTTCAGAGTCTTTTAATATAACAAAGAAACTTATGAAGGATTTGGGACTTCACTATGAAAATATATACATGTATTAATGATTATATTCTATACTGGGGCAATGATGAAAAAGCAATTAGCTGCACAGTGTGTGGTGTATCTACATGGAAACAAAGTTGTAGTAGTGAAGATAATATAAATGATCACACAACCTCAAAAGTGAGATAAAATTTGGCTAAGGTGTTTAGATATTTCTCATTAAAATTAAGGTTCCAACACATTTATATGTGTCTGAAATTAGCTGAATTTATGAAATGGCATTATAAGGGGCGTCCTAAATATGATAATTTAAGGCATATCCTCGTAATGTCAGTTAGCTCTTACTAGTTATGGATTTAATCCATTTTGCACAATGAGTGTTTCTCATAGTACATGGCCCATAATCTTAGAAAACTACAATTTAACATCATGGAGATGTCTAAAATTAGAAAATTTGATATTGTCTTCAACATCACAGAGATGATTCATGGCCCGATTTCTCTTAGAAAGGATATTGATATTTTTCTACAGTCATTAATTAAGAAGCTAATATAGTTGTGAGAGTTTGGGGTAGAGACATATGATGCTTCAACTAACTAATCATTTAATATGTGTGCAACCTTATTATGTGTAATTAGTGACTTTTTAAAATATGCAATGTTATTTAGATGGAGTACAAAGGGCAAGTTAGCATGGCCTAATTGTCATTTTAAAACTTGCTCTCAATATTTAAAGCATAATAGAAAGACTTACTATCTCAATTATCTCAGGTTTTTGGATGTAAATCATTTATAGAGGTGCAATAAACCATTATTCAATGGTGATAATGAGTTTGGTAAATCACCAGTTCCTCTATCAGGATCTGATTTATTAGAGCTTATTAATGATTATGTTTGGGATGACACACAAGTTAAAAACATCAACTGATAATACTTAGAGGAAAAGGTCTATATTTTTTTAATTACCTTACTGGAAGCATAATGGATGTCGACATAATCTTGATGTCATGAATATTGAAAAAAAAATATGTCACAATATCCTTGAAACTCTGATGGAAATGTTAGACAAATTAAAAGATCATCTTAATAAATGATTCGATTTAAATGAAATGGTGATCAGAATAGATTTGCAGTATATTAAAGTACATGACTCTCATATGCCAATAGTTTGAGCTTGCTTTTACATGGCTTCGGAAGAAAAAGAAAACTTTTGTTCAGTTTTGATAAATGTGAAGCTATTACAAGGTTATACATCAAATATTTCATGTTGTGTTGATGTTAGTAAGAAAAAATATATTAAGATAAAAAATTCATGATGCTTATATTATTATATAATACTTACTTTAATTTGTTGTTAGGAAAACATTACTAAAAAAAAGTTGGTGTTGTTTTGAGTAGGTTGGGCACTTTTTTCGAAGGGATATGTAGTAAAGTTATAAAGATAGGAGATCTTTAATACTTAGATAAGAAAATTGTGGAAGTACTATATCAACTTGAAACAATATTTCTACCTTTTTTCTTTGATATTATGGTTTATTTGCCTATTCTCTTGCCAAAATAAATCAAATTGGTTGACTAGTGTATTGTCGCTCTATGTATTTTGTTGAGAGGCATTTATGTAGGTTGAAAAGATATGTTCGTAACAAAGTTAGCCAGAAGGGTCTATAGCTAAAAAATACTTAGCTGAAGAGTATGTAAATTTTTATTCTATTTATATGCATTATAAAGTGAGTGAAAAATATAATAAACACGTGGAAGACACTGACAATGTAGTTCACGTATAGCTTCATTTTTTTTTCCCAAAAGTTAAGCATCCTGTTGAAGGAAAAGTTAAAGGGAAAGGTAAAGCAATCAATTAGGACTTGAATACATTACATCAAGTTTATCAATATATCCTATTTAATTCAAGTGACAAAGAAGTTAAGAAGTACATTAAGTATTCAACAACTCCATTACTTATGTCAATATCAATTTACTATTCTCACAATAATAATTAAACTATATCTTTTCTTTTTACAAGGAGCATCACAATTCGAAAGAGACAATTAGTAAAAGAAGCTGATGGGTAAGGTCTCATGATCATTATAAAAAGTTTCCCTAATGGTTCCAAGATAAAGTAATATCTTTAAATAATACTCCAAGTCATATTCTTTAGTCGTCTAAAGACCCCATTGATGTGGTAAAGAAACATTTAGGTTATATTATAAAGGATACAAGTTCATGACTAAAATGCAAGATGTAAGAGTTAAAATAGTAGAGTTTCCTTAACAACATCAACTCTAAGTTTTGCAAGCTCTAAAGATCAAAATCCAACACTTAGAAATGTTAATTATTATGGTACAATAGAAGAAATTATAGAAGTGGGTTATTGGGGACAATTTAGTGTAGTGTTTTTTAAATATTATTAGTTTCAAGAGGAGAAAGATTACCGTAGGCCCACTTGGGTAAACTTTAAAAAGTTATGTTATATGGAAGATTCTTTTGTCTTGGTTAACCAAGTATATCAAGTGTTTTATATAATTGATTGTATTGAGAAAGGTTGCCATTACGTAGAGAAGAAGGTATTAAGATATTTGTTTAATATTTCCTTAAATGACAATGAAAATGTTAAAGAAACATATTGGGAAGAACCGAATGATTATGTTATTGATTTCATCAAAAATAGAAATGACATGGACCTTAATTGGTCTAAAAAAGATTTACTTGTAGATACTATTGACATACCTCCAAATAGCTTAAAATTGAAATAGAAAATGATGATGATGGAGATTATTCAAATTATAATGACACTGATTGTGATTGGATGGAAATTGATTAATAATTTGTTATAAAAGGATTTTAGTTATTTTTCTTTTTGTATTAAAATTTTTTAATCTCCTTTACTATATGTTTAAGTAAACTTTATTGAGGTTATTTAATTTTTCATTAAATATGGTTACTAACAACAACAATGTTTATTTTTATGGGTATTTATCATGAAAAAAGGGAAGAAGAAAATACGTGCAACCAAGTTTGTTGCACCAGGGACTATGTAAGCTTTTTGAGAAATGAGAAGAAGAAGGCTTATGTTTATAAGCTACAAGATACAACTTACTTGTCGCATAGAAAGTAAGAGCATTTGCAGGATAGTGAAGAACGATGTCAAATCATGGAAAGGAATAGAGCAACATTAACATTACTTGTTGTCTATGAATAGGTACATGTTTTTTCAAGTATTTTGATAGTATAGTTTATATATATGTGATTATGCTATCCATAACAATAACTATTCTTATAATTTATTTATTTTTCATTCTATGGTTTTATTTTTTATAAAATTAAATAGAGAGAGAAGGACCAATCCTCTAAGAAAAATGGCAGAGCACAATCTTTAAGTCCTTTAGGTAGTGTTGCTAAATTTTTAAAATGGAAGGAAAAAAAGAAATTTATTAAAGGACAATCACAAGCGAAACATATAAGCAGAGTAATGAAGAATGTAGACAATATGATAATATTAGTAATTAAAAAAAGTATTCTTTATTGAGGTGGCAAGATCTACTAAGTGGAGTTATGGAACAACAATCAGAATCACCAGAAAATATAGTAGAAGGCTAAGCTTATAATTTTCCTTTGGAAATGAATGTAGTATAAGAAAATGGAAATGATTCTAGCATGAATGCAATAGAAATTGCTACTGCTCAATGAAAAGGTAATCATATATCATACTATTATTTAAGTTATTTTTTTCTATATTAACATTAATAATTGTTTTGAATATATAATTTGGGAAGAAGAAGGGGAAAGGTCCAACTTTACTTAAGGAGGTTTATACAAGATCCGTGGATCAGCACCAACCAATTTTTTTAATGCTCTTAATCAGGTAGTTGGTCCTGTTAAGAAGACACTAATTGAGTTCACATGTTTCTTCGGTACCGTAGCTCATAAACAAAATTTTGCACCTCTAAATGAAGTCAATTTGTGTAAGATTCCCAGTGTACCTATTTGGGAATATAGTATTGTAAGAAATTATCTTATTAATATTCCTTTTCAATTTTATTATTGAACTTAAATAAACATTGATTGCATTGTAGAAGAGATATGTTCTACCATTAGAAGGTAAAGAATGGACTTTAAAGACTGTTGCAAATGCATGAAGATGTTATAAGTTTAGAGTGAAGCCAAAGCATTTTAAACAGTGTACAATAAATGTAGAAAGAATGGTCAATCATCCCAACTATATAAGTAAAAAAGTCTTTAAGGAACTTAATACTTATTAGAACCATTAAAATGTTAAGGTATGGCAATTTTTAGTACTTTTATAAAGAAGTTTATAATATCTAATTAATATGTTGCTTCAATATGTAGCAAATTACTAAAATAAATATTCAAAATAGAAAGCAACAAACTGAAATGCATACAGCAGATCCTAAGAGTTTTGCATGTATTTATGCTAAATTGGTACGTTCTACAGTGAGTTATAGTTTGTCAAGAAAATTTTAAAATTTTTTAAATTATTTCAAATTTCTATTTATCAATTGTTTTCATGGATAGAAAAATGAAAGGGAGGATAAATTCCACTCTTTAATGCTTAGAAATTTCTTGCAAATTATAAAAGAATACTTGAAAAAGTGTACTAGTAAGCTACAAAAGTTATAAAAGAGAAAATTGTAACTACATTTTATCTTATAACAATTTTTGTTGTTACTACTTTCATTGAGATAGGTAGATTTATTGCTCACTGCCTGTGTTTCTAATCTTTTTTTGTTCTTTTTGTTTTTGATTTGATTCATTAAGGTCAATTTAGTAGAAGAAGAACACACTATTTTTCTTTTATAGGCTCGTATTCAAGAAATGTAACAAGAAAATGATAGAAAAAAAATTGATGCAGTTGTCATTGATGTGGGAGTAATAAGGCCTGTACGTAGTAAACTATTTGGAAGAGGTAAGTTCTTAATGAGTACCTACAATTTATGAAAGATGCATTAGAAGAAGAGATGAACCAGAAAGTAGAAGTTGAAAAGGAGATAATGAGAAAGAATTAGAGCAAGAGAAAGTTGAAAGTTTGAAAATAAAAAAAGCAACTAGAACAAGATAAAGCAGATAGAGAAACAATGATGCAACAAGTGTTTTCTTTCATTTAGTCTCAACTTGGGCAGGCCAATACCAAAAACGTAGACATGCTTTATAAATTGATTATACCTAACCAATCAAGGAGAAAATATCAGCATGAAGAATATGAGGTAACAAAATTATTAGATTCACTCTTATTACACATCATCTAGTTATCTTTTATATTGAGATTAATTGTATATTATTTATACGTATTACTCATTAAATAGAGGTCACAGTAAAATAGTTGTTATTTCATATTTAGATATATCTACATGTTCATAAGCATAATAATTTCCATATAATTCTAATTTATTTCTTGTTTTTGTTCTTGTAGAAACTTGATGATGAGAAAGTTGATGATGAATCAATCTTGAGTGCTTGTGTGTATTGGCTTTGATTTTTATTTTGATTGATACTTTTATATGTACTCCATTTGGACTAGAAGAAAGATAATACAAGTGCACGGTTTTGTTAATGATTTTGAACTATTGTATTGTAGATGTGTTAATGGTTGAATTTTACAACTCCCTATTTTGGCTATTATATTTTGGATATGTCAAACATTAATGGCTATTTCATTTCGTTACTAATAAAATGATAAACTGTTGCTCTTACTATTAGATATCGTTACCTAAAAAAAAATTAAATCGTTACCTTATAAATACTTAAACTGTTGTTATATCTTACAATTGCTATTACTATATTTTAAAATTATTCCGATGCCTTAATAAGAAATTAAAGCAATATTATTATTTATGTTGCTTAATATGTTGCCTTACACTTATAACAATAGATGGCAGTAAGAAATCTGTTGTATTAGACATAAATTAATAATAATTGTATTTTTATTGTCTAAAGCTATTTATGCTGTGCTGCTAAGATGAATTCAATTATTTCTAACAATATTGATTCCTAGACTTTCAAGAATCGGATTTACGATACTTAGAGAGCTATCAAGAGGTGAACCTGAACTTTTTGGGTTTGATAGAACTTCTCCTTGTTTTAAAAACCATAGGAACTGAAGTTGGACTTATGTCTCTTCACGTTGTTCCTAAAAATGTTCTCTTTATGCTGCAAGAAAATTTACAACCATGTGTATAGTACAGTCTTTGTATTCAGACATTATGGTGGGCATTGGCGGCCTCGGGTCAGTGATCTTTAGCTATTGAATTTGACAAGTGAGTATGGCCTGGATTTCTTTTAAAATTTTAATTTAACCATGGAATTTTTTTTTGGAAAATTAGAACATGAATTATTTAGAGGTTTATTCTGATAATTCGTTTCTAGTTTTGGCCGTTCTAGCCACTGAAATTACTTTCTCTTGTTTTCAGTGGTATTGCGCAGTTTTTTTTTTCCCCTCTCTTTTGTATAGATTATGTCTCAGTAAGTTATGGGTGGTAAAAAGAACAACTTTCTTGAGACGCCATGGCTTTCATGCATATTTTCTCGTAAGGATACGTATTTATTTCATTGAATTGCCTCTTAATGGCCTTAAAATGTGGCAAATGTCCTGACTACAAATTTGAGCTTCAGAAGATAAAATTGTGCATGTTCAACATGTCTCATGATTGTTATGGATCGGACTTTTGTGGCACTATTCCCATGATGCAATTCCATAACAATTTTACTAATTTCTGCATCTCATGGTAGGACATGGACTACTACAATAAGCTAGAAGACCCCATAGATGAAGGGAATGGTAATGTTGGATTTGGCCTTCGGGCTTACGGAAACGTCAGTTTCTTCAGTTTCTTCAATCCTAATTGCCAGGTGACTGCGAAACCTGAACTTGATGGAATCCTGTTGACCATAACTTTCACGACACGGGATTTTGCTGTTGATAGTGATGTTCCAAAGCCTCGTTATACACCGTGCAAGTATGAGTAAGTTTTTTTTATGGAATGTGTAATTAGATTGTGGTCGTGTTTTTTAATTTTAATTTATTGTATTTTTATATTAATTTATTGTATTTATTTTTATTTTTTATTTTTTATTAATATATTTTTAAAATTTTTATATTTATAAAAATAAAAAACGAAAACCCAACTAAAAAGTGTAAAGACTTTAAAGATATCGAATTATAATAAAAAAATGTCCAGCATCTACATCCTCAAGTGAAGGTATTATTGTTGTTGATTCACATTTATTTGTCTGAATAATCTTGGTGTGTCATGCATAAATTGCTGATATGCCATCTATAGGATAATGGAATTTCGACTGTTTTAGTTGAGTGGTTAGAAGGAAGTTATGTCTATATATGTCTTAATTAACAATCATGAACCTTTAGTTGTTCTATACAAGTTTGAGAGTTAAACTCAACCTTTTTCGACATCAGATGTAGATTTTCTTTGTCAAATTCAATTTCTTGACGAATACTTCCATTGACCCGTGAAAAAAGAGGTCTCCTAATGTTGAAGATATGACATGCTTTCCTTATAAACATACCAAATACGCTTTGGAGGGATAAATATTGTCCTGCGCCATTCTGTAATTCCATATGTTATATTGCAAAAATGTCCTTTAATCCATGTTTAAGAAATCGGATTAGACTGGTCGGTTCAACTCAGTTAAATTGGAACCGATCGATTTATTAGTTCAGTTTTTTTAAAAAAATGTTATATTTAAAAATCGGATGTTTGAGAGGTTAGATTGGTCAGTTTAACCGATTTGATCTGATTTAATTTACTGATTTAACCGGTTCGACTGGTTTAATATGTTGATCTGACTATTTTCAACCCAATTCAGTCCAACTCATCCCTCTTCACTTTTTTTAATTTTTTATTCTAACCCACTCTTCCAATCTTTTTTTTTTACTTTTTTATTTT
>JAOXYD010170626.1:0-10061 GCA_028565735.1 Pinacopodium congolense | reverse complement strand
CTCTCTCTCTTCTATCTTCTGTGATCTCTTCCAGATTCCAATCCCATATAATCAGCTTCAAATCGTCCAAATCCTATATTGATTGCTATCCAAGATCGTGAAGATCGCGATCGGATCAAATCAAAATCAAATCAGATTCTACAGATAAGCTTCTATTCCTTAGGCATGCCCACGATTAGTCATCAACGCATCTGTCAGCTTGAATTCGAATTGTCTTATCTTATATTGCATCTTTTTAATCTAATCTCGTGATTTATGTGTTGATATTCACCTTATAACAAATATTAATCAAATCCATTAGATTCAAGAGATATTTTCAACATATATGATGAATTAATACCCAAAATCACATGAAATTAACATCTTAACAAAGGCATTAAGCTTATATGACTTTATTTAGTCATTTTATTTTCCTTATTGTGTGTGATGCTCCCCTAGGAATATTACTTTCAAAATTTGTTCTGAACCGATTTGAAACTACTAGACGTATGTTATATGGAAAGGATTAAAGAATTCTTTATTTTTAAACTCTTAACTTAAATGACTTATGTAGTTCATTATCCCTTGTAATGAGCTATTAACTATGTTTTTTCTTGAATTAAACACCTTCTATTAAAAGGCAATAAACCCCATTAGCCTTACTTAATCAAAAGTCTAATGAAGTGCTATGTATGCATTAGTTTGGGACTTTTGGTTTATATTTTATTCTAAGATGATTTGAGAGATACTTTTACTAATACTTTGTACTGTATATAGTTGTTGCAGTTATTTCCTTATTATTTAAAAATAAAAGAAAAATAGAAGAAAAACAAAAAAAGAGGAAAAAAAAGGAAGAAAAGAATCAAATATAGTAGCAATAAATAGTAATGAGTAGTCAGCTGCATTCACATGCATATCTCATAAGTTATATTTGGTTGTCCCTTTACAATTAGTACTTTATGAAAATTTGTGAGAAACCCTTCAAATTTCTTTATGCACCTTAACCCAAGCCCCATTAAAACCATGAACAAAAGTTCTTTTGATCCATGATATCATGTAATCTATATGGACGAAAATTGGTGAATTTTCAAGCCTATAGTAGTGTAGTCTCCTAGAGGGAGTCTTGAGTGAAACACCAACCCTTAAACACTTGAGTGAAATGAGTGAACATTGTAAGGAAAATCTATCTTGGTTTTATGCTTTCCTTTTATCAATGGTATCATAAGTTGAGTTTGTTTATGTGTATTGATAAAAAAAATTATGATGTGTGTAATAGCTTGATATTTGAGTTGCTAAAGTTTGAAAGATTGCATGCACTTGATCTCTTTGAAAATTAACTGATGGAGTGTAATGTTTGTGCTTAATTTTCTTGAGGATAAGTAAAGGTTTAAGTTTGAGGAAGTTGATAAATGTATTTCAGACAAATTTTTTAGGTTATTTTTAGGTGTTTTAAGTATTATTTATGTGTTTTAAATTGAGTCAGTAGGAAATTTTTCATCCTTTTCATTATCTTTTAAGTGTTTGAGTGTTTCTTTGTATTTTTAGTGTTTAAGGGCAAAATATAAACTTATTTGAAGAATGAGTTGATGCATTTTAATATTTTAATGTGCTGGAAACCAATGAGACCCAAATCAGCATCAATTTTCGTACTGTGACTTCGGTGATACATTAGGTGCCTCTAGCAAGCTCAGATTCCTATGAAATTTTATAGGGTTCTAAAACATCATGTGAGGAGCCTACATATCGAATTCATGACATTGGGAGGTTTGTACAAAAAGATATAGCAAAAATATCAAGTAGAAGTCAAAGCTGAAAAATCTGATGTGGCAGGATGATGTGGCAAGATGTGTTTTACTATTTTTTTAGATATAAGAGGACGTGAGGAACCATAACAGCCACAATTTTGACCCTAGGATACATCCAAGAGAAAAATAAATGGTTTTGGGAAGAGGAAAAACAAATGGAAACTCAAGAAGAAGGAAGACAATCAAGATTCAACAAAGGTTGTCTGGATTTTCCTAAAAGGATACTTCATCATCTTCACTAGTTCATGTTTCTTTTAATTTCCTTTTGATGTTTAATCTAAATAATCTTTATTTAAACATGATTATAGATTTCTAAATTTATTTTAGGGATTATTCTTGAATTGTTTATCCAACTTTTACTATATCGATTTAATGTATAGTTGTTTGTATTAATTGTTAAACTTATAATCACTTCGAATCGAGAAATTGTTTTAATTTATCTGAGTTAGGATGTACAACTAGAGTTGGTAGCTTAATGGACCTACAATCAACTAATTAATAAATGATTGAAGAGAGATCTTAATTATTTATTAATTGTCCTTAGGATTGCTTCAAATCCAATTACATTGTTTAGGAGTAGTGTTGTGAACTGAGAGTTTACAATTCAACTTTTAGGTAGTTCAATTGGGATTAACTAGTTAGATCTCGAGAGAGGGTAATCAACCATTAGATATTTAGGATAAAAAACAATTAAATCAATAGGATAAAAGGAATATAAACAAGGATAGAACAACCTTTAAGTCTCCACTATTGAGTATCTTCTATGTTTACTCTTTTTTTGTGATTACATTCATTTAAGTTTCGTTAGTTTAATTTAATTTTTAGTTGTTATACCTTTAGTTTACCTTAAATAAAGTGAAATTCAAATTGTTATGTGACTAGAATCAATCCTCATAGGATCGATATCAGTTATACTATAAGTTACGACCTGTATACTTATAGTATAGCTAAAACTAGCAAACAATATTTCAAGAACACAAAACCCTATTGGATTTTGAGTCATCAGAGAAGACTATAAGTAATGGTGATATTTCTTTACAGTGTCAATTTATTCTGTAGTAAATAATGCCATAGATGAGAGAGAACTACATGAAGAGCATGTGATTAGTGATATGATAGAATAGGTTAATGTTGGTGATGGTATTGAGCAGGGGGAGCTACCCCCTCCACCTCTAAACCCAGAAGAGCCTCATGTTAGAAAGTTAGCTAGAGGACATCATCCATTTACTAGGTATCCCAATTCTGAGTATGTTACAATTACTGAAGGGGGGCTAGAAACCTTCCAAGAAGTTCAAAACCATAGAGAGAAAGCTCAATGAATGAAGGCCATGTAGGAGGAGATGAATTCTTTAAAGAAGAATAATATTTATGAGCTTGTTGAACTTCCTAAAAGTAGAAAAGCTATAAAGAACAAGTGGGTATTCAAGATGAAGATGCATTGAGAGAGAATAGTCAAATATAAAGCTCAGTTGGCGGTCAAAGGTTTCAATTAGAAGAAAGAAATCGACTTTGATGAGATTTTCTCTCCAGTTGCAAAGATGAGATCCATTAGAGGATTATTAGGCTGGCTATTAGTTTGGATCTTGAGCTTGAGCAGTTAGATGTAAAAATTGCATTTCTTCATGGTGACTTAGATAAAGAAATTTACATAGATCAACCAGAGGGATTTAAAGTGAAAAGGAAAGAACACATAGTTTGCAGGTTAAAAAAGAGTTTGTATGGGTTGAAATAAGCACTAAGATACTGGTACAAGAAATTTAACTCTTTTATGGTAAGTCATGACTTCACAAGAATAGATGCAGATCATTGTGAGTACTTTAGAATGTTCCTAGATGGTAAGTTTATCATTCTTCTATTATATGTAGATGATATGTTGACAGTTGGATAAGATACTATTGTGATTATTGTGATTAATGGTTTCAAAAAGGAATTGTTTGGCACTTTTTACATGAAAGATTTAAGGCAAGCTCAACAGATTCTAGGCATGCATATTCTTCATGATAGGAAAGCTAAAAAGTTGTGGTTGTCACAAGAAAAGTATGTTGAGCAGGTTTTGAGTAGATTTAATATGAAGAGTGCCAAACCAGTTAACACATCTCTTGCCAATCACTCTACACTCAGTAAGAAGTCTTGTCCATCCACTCAAGAAGAAAAGGAAGAAATGGCATCAATTCCTTACTCCTCTGCACTCAGGCGTCCAATGTATGCTATGGTTTGCACTCGGTCAAACATCGCTCATGCAGTTAGTTTAACTAGTAGGTTTCTCTCTAATATAGGAAAAGATCATTGGGAGGCTATGAAGTAGATCTTCAAATATTTGAGAGGTACTTCTAAGATGGATCTTCAAATATGCGTAACTTTATCCACTACTAAAGTAGAATATATTGTTTTAACTAAAGCAGGAAAAGAAATGCCTTGGATGAAAAGATTTCTCCATGAATTAGGTTTGAAACAAGATTAATATATAATTAATTGTGATAGCCATAGTGCTTTAGAGTTGAGAAAAAATGCTACATTTCACTATCGTAGTAAGCATATTGATGTTAGGTACCATTGGATTCATGACATTATGAACTAGCAAGAAATGACTTTGATGAAGATTCTTATAGATAAAAATCCTAATGACATGTTGACTAAGATGGTGACCCATGATAAACATCAGTTTTGTGTCAAGTTGGCATGATTAAGTTGAAAATAAGCAGTTGATATATAGACACCCCCTATGGGCTAAAGAGGGAGATTGTTGGGCCTATGGACTTTAATCCAACCCATAATTTGGTTAAAATAAAAGAAAAACAAAGGGTTTTTTGTTTCTTGCTTTACAAAAAAAAAAAAAGAACGAAAAACGTGGGAGAGAGGTTCTTCTTTTGCTTCAGCAGCCATCGTGTGTCCATTCTTTGGGTTTCTCTCACGCCGCCAACCAAGAAGAGAAGTGAAGCTAGTGTGGCCATCATGCAAGGTGTTGAGGTAAGCTGTTCATTTTTTTTTCCTTGTAAAATCCACTTAGTTTAACAAGTCTTTTATAACATAGTTTTTAGAGAATTATTTCTCTAATTTTCTTGGTGTGATCATTCAAGAAACTATATTATGTTGGAAGTACTTTGTACTTGTTGATTTTGATAGTGGATTTCATTTCAGAGTTTGGCCCGTAATTTTTTTCCTCTACACTGGAGGATTTTCCATGTAAATCCTATGTTTCGTAGTTTGGTGATTTTCTTTACTTATTATTGTTAATTATGTGATATTTAGCTTAAAATATTTGAATGATACCTGTGAGGGATTTAATTTGCACATTTGGTATTAGCAACATAAGTCCCCACAAGAACTATACGGGAGAAAATGTGACATTAATTTTACATCTTATTTCCACATCAAAGTATTGCTTACCTGTAGTTGCATCCTAGGTCTTTTCTTATTAAAAGTATTTAATAGTTTAGGAGAAAATATTTCAAATGTTTTTATGTATTTTAATTTATATATTTTAAAATATTTAATAATATATAGTTGAACATATATCAATCATTGGTCAGGTGTTGGTTTGTATGACAAATCCCTAATGGTCAAAAATGGAAGCAGTGTGAAGGAATGGTAGGTAGCAGATATGGAAGAAAACAAAAAAAAATTCCTTTGCTTTTTTATGAAGTCGATTATAAGCAAATTATTTACTCTACTCCAGTTAAAGTGAGTTCCTGACTTTCTGCTTCTTGCTATACTTTCTTCTGATTTTGATTATATTTTTGTTGGGTAGAGTGACTATATCGTATTAAGGCAAGCGCTTTTATGTTGATTTATAGCGCCACTATAGTGCACCTCCCTATTAAATTATTAATTTCCAATTTACAAATAAATTCCCAATTCATAAACCTTAATTTCCTCATTTTAGTTATCAAATCAATACAAAATCCTAACTTCACAATCCTTCATAATTCAATTCCATCCTTTTAATACAACCAAATAATAAATCAAAAGCAATTATCTCATTTTGAAGGAAAAATGCCCATTAATAAAATCTCAATCACCAACGTTAATAAATCTAATAATAGGTTAGTCATATTTGTAGTCCTAAACCTTTTATCATTTTTTCTATTGAGTCCTATACCTTTAAAACGTTCTATTGAAGTCTTATACCTATGCGTATTATTCAAAGCCAGTCCTTATAGGACTTAAGTGGAAAAATTATGAAAGGTTTAGGATTTAATTGGAAAAATTATGAAAGGTTTAGGACTATAAGTATTTGGGATAACCTTATTTGTATTCCTAAACCGTTCATAATTTTTCAAATTAAATCCTAAACCTTTCACAATTTTTCTAATTAAGTCTTATAAGAACTACCTTTGATTAATCCGCATAGGTATAAGCGACTTTAGTAGGAAGTTTTAAAGATATATGACTCAATTGAGAAAATTGTGAAAGGTTTATGACTACAAATATAGTTATCCCATCCAATAATTAACCTAATAGTTATATCAGTCTCCACTAAATCAAGGAGAAATTAGAAGGTCAAAACAAAATGATAATCTATCTAAAAACCAACTCCTGTGGCATCTTGTAACAAGTTGAACCACTTGAATTTTCCATTAACACATAACTTAAGATTCGAAAAGGTTAAAGTTTACTGATTATCTTCTGAAAAATTTAACAGGTAAAGAATAAACTATCAACTCAATAAAGGAATATACTCATTATGCATCACTCATTTCACATACATAAATAACAGTTATATATATATACATCATACTAAAATGTAACGGAAGTTCATATAATCATTCATATAAATTTCATTTATTTATAAATCACTTCTAATAAGTTGTTCTATTTCTAGTTTTCAACTTATTTACTTCTTAATTTTAAAGGCTTTACTTAACCTAATGAAATTATATTTAATGGTTAACCGGCAAAAAACCCACATAAGATTCTTCCCACTACTAAAAGCACCTGAGTATTCTCACTACTAAAATACTAGATCTCATCAAAATAAATCATACATGATACTTTTCACAACCAGAAGCATCATGGGTATTCCTACTACCAAAATACCCCAACATGTATCAAATAATCAATATTAATCTTATTTAAAATCATGACCGTCAAGTATAATTCACCTAGGCAAGCCACCAACTAGGGTCTCTTTATATTCCTCTTAACAAATCCATAAGTTCAATATTTATATACCAAACCACTATTTTCACTATCTGTATTCCATAAAAAAAATTTAGCATTACAATCAAAATATATATCCATGTAAAATTATATCTATACAATAATTCTCACAAATTTCCGCAAACCTCTCATATTCCCACCATTCAACAACTTATCACCTGTTATATCATGTTGAACCAAGGATGATTTCACCTTATTTTGGTAATGACAAAACAACCTTTGATACTAATATGTGCGTTTCTAAATGTGCTTGAAAGATAGGTTAAACAAAGTTTAAGTTGTAAAATTAAAGAGTCTTAAAGATAAAAACAAAGAATCATATGAAGACTCAAGTTTGAGTAAGAAGTTTATAATAAGTTTATATCTGTTTAATATAAACTTTACTTAGTTTTATTTTGGTGTTCTCAAGAGGCTCATATTTAACCATTCATGCATACATATTTTAGAATATACATATAGGTGCATAATTAAGAGGTTTTATGTATTTCAACGTGATTAAAAGTGAATAACCCTCTTGATGCTTTTTAAAATTAATTAGAAAAACATAAGATATTAAGTAATTAAGATAAATAATTGTTCTTAAAGGAATATATTTAGTATTGGATATATATATATATTTGTTTTTTTATAAATGGTTAAATAGAAATGTTTAAAGTGAAATGTTTTATGTTGATGTTTATGATCATTTGGCTATATGTGTGATTTTTAGGTCGGTCAACCGAAGGGGCTAGGTCAATTAACCGAATGATTATAGTCGGTCGACTGAATAATAAACGAAGGTCTATCAGTCGACTGAATGATTGGATCGGTCGACCAAAGTAAAGGACGAAGGCCGATCAGTCGTTCAAACCAAGAGATCGGTCGACCAAATATAGCGAATGTTGCGGAATACACAGATATCTTGTAATATTATACAATGAATAAAAACAATAAATACTAAATCGTTATGTTTTGTCTGTTGGAAAAATGGTAATATTACCGTTGCAAAACGGATACATAGGAAATGCTAAGTATAAATAGGTTGGGTCTGTATTATGATAATAGAGAGTCTAAGATACAATAAAAGTGAGTAGATATCATTTTATTTTAGGTCTTACAAGGACCTTATTGAGGTTTATTGTTTAAAAGTTTTTTACTCATCATTCTATCAAGTGTTCGTGTGAATTTGTTTTTGCATATAAACTGTTTACACTTGAGTTTTTATCCTTTTGTGAAGGTTTATTGCATATTTTTCTTATGTGCATCATTTTATTAAAAACCTCTTTTTATTCACCAAAGTGAAATCGAGTTAAGGAATTTTTCAGTGTATTATTATCAAGTGAAATTAAGGGGATATTTAATTAGGTTGTAATTTTTTGTTGTGGTTGTTATGTTTTTGTATTGGTTATTGTTTTTTTTTTGTATTGTATTAGTTTGTTTTATTTTTCAATTTTTATGTTTAGAAAAATAAGAAACCAAAACCAAAAACCAAAGCCCAACTAAACAAGGCCTAAGAGGTTATTCTTGAGCTTAGGAAAAAGAAGTGAGTCAAAGGATATCCTTTAGCCTGTAAAATGGAGTGTATTAATCGCTGTATTCTTGTTGGAAGTGCAATAAGAATGAAATCTCAACAATGGTATTGAAGACTAGATTAGGAGCAAATGATAGCTCTGAACCAGAATAAATCACAATGTATTTCTTCCTTCTTTACTCTTTTATTTTCTATACTTATATTATTACATCTTATCTAATTGGGTGAATTTGTTTATACTTCCGCATATATTATTTACCAGTTTACTTAAGAAATTCTAAATTCTAATTCACCCCAACAAACCTAACAATTGGTATCAGAGCGAGGTCTCACATAGGTTTAATTTTAACGAATTAGTGAGTAAAGATCTTCTGGTACAAATGAATAGTTTTATCTCTTCTTCTAGTCTAAAAGGTCACAACATACATAGAGCACCTATTTTGATAGAAACAACTATATGTGGATCTATGGTTGTGTGTCTTAGAAATTTAGAATGAGACATTTCTTGAAAAGTGAAAATGTGAATCTATGGTTGTGTGTCTTTGAAAAAATCACCTTACCTTCAAAGATAGTAGAAAATGAAATAGTACTCAAGGATGACAATGAACTAAATCTTGAAGAAAAGAGGTTAGTATCCTTAAACAGTTGAGCTATGCATGTCTTATTTTGTGCATTGAGCATAGAAGAATTTAACAAAATTTCTATGTACGAATCTACCTATGATATTTGACGCACTTTAGAAATTATACATGAAGGCACGAATCAGGTAAAGGAAAAAAAAATTAGCTTGCTTACACATTAACTTGAATTATTTAAGATGAATCAAGATGAAAAAATTTCTTCGATGTATGCTCGTTTCAATAATATTATTAGTACTTTAAAGGGTTTAAGTAAGATCTACTCCAATGTTGAGCTTACTAGGAAAATCTTGAGATCTTTACCAAAGACGTAGAAACCTAAGGTGATGATGATACAAGAAGCAAAGAATCTCAACGTCTTATCACTTGAAGAATTAATTGGTTCTCTACTCACCTATAAGATGGTACTAAAAGATACTCAAGAAGAAGTGGCACCCAAAAAGAAGAATATCGCCTTCAAAGTAACAAAGAAAGATGAAAGTAAGAACGAAGAATCATCCTATGGAAGTGATGAAGAAGACTCCGTAGCACTTATCACAAGAGGTTCAAGGAAACCCATCTGATCAAAAGCTCTAACCTTAGAAAGGAAGGTAAGTATTCTAAAACTAAATTATCAAATGTAACATGCTTTGAGTATGGTGAAAAAGGACACATAAGGTCGCACTACCCATACCTTCAAGAAAGCAAAAAGGAAGAAAAGAAGAAAAGGAAGGAAAAGAATAATTACAAAAAGAAAGTATTAAAGGTAGGATGGAGCGAATCAAGCAAATCCAAAAAAGAAGAGATAGCCAATATATGCTTCGTAGCCCACAAAGAGGTAAGTACTCCTAACTCAAATGATGAATGTGAAGTTGAGTACATATATGAGGAATTGTTAGAGTTTGTGGAAGAATTAGCAAAAAAGAAGAAGAAATTGCATGATAAAAATGTAGAATCCATGAAAATGGTAGATGAGTACAAATTAGAGAA
>JAOXYD010170616.1:0-10061 GCA_028565735.1 Pinacopodium congolense | reverse complement strand
TAACAACTAGAAAGAATGTATATATTTATCATCAAAATAAAAACTTTCATTAGATAATAACTCGATAAGGGGCTTGGACATTTAGAAAAATCCCTAACTAAGCGGTATAGAATCTAACATATCATAAAAAACTCTTAATTTCTCTTATTGAATTAGGTGGTTGTTGTGTTGGTTAGGTGACTTTAAAACAATAAGTGATTTTGAAATGATTTTATTTAAAAACCAACAGACCTTAAGGCAAGTGTACTTATCACAAAAGTAATAAAGTGGAGTAATATTTTAGACTACGAGAGTCAAACCCACGGGAAAAAAGTTGCCTAATTAATAGGTTGATAGGATTACAATTATTTAGGAAAAATTTAGAGAAATTGATTAAAAATTAGAAAATGGCTTAAACTTCACTACTTGGCTTAAGCACTTCAAAATTGATTTTAAATTGTTTTGAAAAAATTTTGAAAATTACCAAATGCGTAAATTAGCTATGGATTAGATGATTGATGCTTTAATTAAGTTTAAAAACAAGTTTAAAGTCTGATTAAAGTACTTTACAAAATCAAAACAAAGTTATGGTTAAGACTTTGTTTTTTCTCCATTTTATCTTGTCTAAAGTTTGGTTATGCTTTAAAATTAAGTGAATGGGCTTCAATTTCAAGAAGGTGATTTCTGGAAAATTAATTCTAGAACTCCAACTTTCACAAAAAATCTAGGTTTGGTCATGTAAGGATTAATTCGCATTGCTAATTGATTTTTCAAACAATTTAAGATGATTTCTCATGCTTAAACTATCTTAAAAACCAATCTTAAGTAGACAGCTTAAAATTGGTTCTTTCAGACCATCAATAAGCAAAATAAAAACATTTAAACATGCATTGAAACTCTTTCAAAGCATCAAAACTTGAACCCATAGCAACATAAATGATTAGCCACACATTTGAATCAAAACATACAAGATATGCATCTTAAACCACATACTTAGATAGATCTACAAATATGAGCTGAATAAAGTAGTTTAGAAGTTACAAAAATTGTTTAGAAAGCTTCTGGACAAGTCTTGAACTTCTTAACTTGATCTGGACATCAACTCAGCTTCTGAATCCACAAGATCTAGCAAGAAAATCTAAGAACATTGAAAAATATGCACATAAGAACATGAACTTTGATTAGTCCAAAAAATAGGAGAATATAAGTAATGATCTGAGTTAGAAAACCCCCTATGATGGTTTAGAAAATTATATATATGCCTTACCTTCAGTCTCCAACAAAAAGCAACTTAAAATACACTTTGAAACTCGAAATACAAGTGTTTGAAACTTGAACTATCTATGAGAAAAAAAGAGAGAAGCAAGAGCTTCTCTATTAAACCTCGATCTGAAGTCTACAAGTTAATCCATGTTTTTTGTGTTGTTCTTTAATGTATATAGAGTCTGCAGACTCCCCACATGTATCAAGAGATAAGTGAATTGATTAGAGACACGCCAGAGTTGAAATCTTCAAGATTTGGAGCTGAAATTATTGACTATGTGCACAATGGCACCCTGAGATAGTGCCATTGATGGTTGAATGCATACCCCTTCAACGGGCCCCTGTTCTTCAATCAATGGCACCCTACCAGGGGGCCATTAATGGGTAGAACAAAGAGGATTCTTTCATGTTTTTGCTCAAATCTTCATCATTAAACATAATTTAACAATAGCACTGAATTATAGGTCATAATTCTACAAATTAACCCTTAAAACTATATCAGTTTGACCCCTAACAATCCATAATCTAAAACATGAAATCATCAAAGTTCAATGTTATTAAATATGCTTAATTCATAATATAACACTTCAAAATGTTAAAATGATAGAATTCAAAAAGAAAAATGTCAACGATAGGCATTAAAATCGAAAAAATTCACCAAAAATTATAGATTATGTTGAAAAAGATGATAAAATTATATGATTTAAGACAAATAAAAAATAAATGTGATAAACTATTCCCTCCCCCACACGTAAATTGAACATTACCCTCAATGATCTAAAAAAAAGCCCAAATAAGAGGAAAAGGAAAAGAAAACACCTAGATAGAAGATAATATCACTTGAAGAGCTAATAAAGGTGCTTTTTGACTTTTGCTCCATAATGTAACAACGATTGAATATAACACCTGCAATTTCAACAGAGATAATTAAAGCACCAGAAATAAAATAAAAGCAGCTATTCTCCATAAAGGAAATATGACTAAAGAATAACAAGGAGCACAATACAAAAGGAAACAAAAGGAAAGCATACAAAATTAGCATACCAAATAAAAGAAAACACATCAAAGCACTAAATATGACGAGTATGATTAGGTTACCTCCTAACAAGCACTTTATTAAGGTCTTTTAGCTAGATCTTAAGGTTAGAGAATCTTTAGTCTCTTCCTTAATCTAAAAACTAACATTTTCACTTCATTATCTTGAAAATTAGAATAGGCAAAAATTTAAAAATAGTTTTAAAACATGCAATTTATTTTGACAATTTGGAACTTCACCCTTCATGGAACAGCACTCATAACTTTTAAAATTCCATGGTAAAAAGTCTTGAATTACCATGTCTAGCCTAGCATCAAAGGCATTAACACTACTAAAATCTATAAACTCTATTGCTTTGGCAGATTCAACCTATTTATTTTGAACATCATCATCATGATTTTCAATTACAAGAATGTTAACACTGTGGTCTTCAACCTTTGGATCATCTTGAACACCAATAAATTCAACATAAGCATAATCCAAATGGTCATTTAACAAGTATACATAAGCACTTTCATCGCTTTCACTATTCAAAAATGGCTTTTTCACTTTTAATTTAAACATTATCCTTAAAATCAACAAAATTCATTAAATGATGGTCAAAAGCCATAGAAAAATCATCATCATCATCATCTATAGCAAACAATTTTTGCTTAGTTAGATATGGAGTTGGATCAATAGATTTAATCTCAAAAGTTAGGATAAGAAGGTTCTAACTCTTTGATTATGGATTGATTTTTAGGTAGATGCTCATCTAGTTGAGATACAATATAAAAGGGTTTGCATAATTTTTGAAAGAACTGAATAGAGTGCCTAAACGAAGCATCTAACATCTGTTAATATGGTACTATAGGTAGCTAAGATTGAACAGAATAACCAGTAAATAACCTAGGTGCACTATCTCTATTTCCAACTCCCTGCTCAATTTCACTACTTTGAACACTTTCTTTCTTTCTTTTCATCATTTACGTCCTCCATTCCAGTGCTATTAGGCATAGTGATGGCTATAACATGGTGCTTAGAGGTAGGTTCAGGCATACTAGGTAAAGGTCTAGGAAACCTCTCATCTAAAAGCTTTGCAATCTAACCTACTTGAATCTTTAACTTCTTAATTGAGTTTTCATGAGTTTACATCCTAGACTCGTTGGTGTGAATATATCTCTACTAAATCTTTAAGATTGAACTTTTCTTGGTCAATTGGCTAAGAACGGAATTCAAATTTGGGATTGACATTGGAATTTTGGTAGGCTAGATGATAGTTTGATGAAAAAGTGGGGTAGCTCTCCATAAAAGGATTATAAAAGTCCATTCCTTGTATATTAGAAAGATAATGATATAGAGAAGTTTCAGAGGAATAAGAAGGGTTAACTTGGCAATCTATTGAAACATGGAAGGAACCACCATAATAATCATGAACTATAGGGTTTTGAAATACATTACTATCACTTTTAGCTTGTAAACCTTTCAATTTATTACTAAAGCCAACTATTTGAGTTTGTAAATTTGAGACATCATTAATAGCTTGATCTCTAAATGGTTACCTATGAAAACGCCTGGAAGTATACTGAAGGCTACTAAATGCCATATTATCGAGTAGCCTAGAAGTTTCACTTGGAGTCTTACTTATTAAAGTTCCTTTAGCAGCAGCATCTATGAGACTACGAGTGGCTGGTGTGAATCCTAAGTAAAGGTTATGCAATTGCTCACAAATACTAAAGTTATGCAGAAAAAAAAAAGAAAGTAAGTCTCTAAATCGCTTTAAAGCCTTGTATAAACTATCGTTGTTATATTGTTGAAATAAGTAAATCAAAAATTTCAATTTAAGGATCTTAACTAGGCGAAAGAATTTAACTAAGAATCTATGGAAAATATCATCGCAAATGGTGATGGAATAAAATATGAAAGTGTTTAACCATGTGCAGGCTCTACCTTTAAGAGAAAATAAAAATAATCTAAGTCTAAGGGCATCATCTGAAATACCAAGACTTCTATAAAGATCGCAAATATTTATAAAACTTCTGAAATGATCATTTAGATTTTCTAAGGACGAACCACTAAACTGAGAAGAACTTATCAAGTAAATAACAACATGTAGAATTTCAAAATCATCTGACTCTATCCTTTGATGAATAATACTAGGCTTAGGACCACTCTTAGTTTGTATAATCAATTCGAACATGGGTGGTTCTCTATGAGGTTGAACATTTAAGTGCTTAAAATATTCCATTTTTTAAATAACTTGATCCCTAGTAAACATATATTCAAGACAAGTACTAAATTAGAATCAAGCTAAAAGTAATAGAAAGCAAATGCAAAAAAACAAGGAAACAGAAACAAACAGGCATACAAGAAAGAAAAGCAAAGGAAAACACACTTATAAACGATATTTATACCCTAAAGTAATTCAAACCAATATTTTCTTAATATCATGGCTATTTTTCCCAGCAATGACATTAAAAACTTTCTGTGTTGATTTGGTATCACTAATTTAGCTCAAATAAATTAATAAATTAACATAAAAATCAAATTCAATACAAAAACCAACTTCACGGAAGTGTACCACACATAAGTAATAAAGTGGAGATCATTTAAGACTTCGGAATATCAAACCCATCGAGAACTAATTTGTGTGATTACTAAAGTAATTGGATTATGATTATCGAAGGGAACTCAACTCTTAAAACTACGGGGTTAGTGAACTAAAAAGAACTAAAAAGGTTCCATCTTTGTAATTGAACTCCAACTTGTATAAGGATTACCAATTGATTAAATGTTTAAGGAAAAGGCCTAAATGACATAAGTAATTTATGTAATGGATTGGATTTTCTAATCTAGGACTTTCACTAAATCAAGACAAGGCTATGGTTAATTCATTGCATTTTCTCTAACATTCTTAGTTTATGGTTTGTTTTACTCATAAATCTAAGATGTAGGTTTAAATTTTATGAAGTTTTAATCCTAAAAACCATATGAAAGAATAATGCCCTCATGATAATCAAGTTAGATTTCACAGGTCCTTGAATTAAACCATGTTGTTTACTTAATTTTCCAATGATTAAAGTAGAGATTATTGGATCTTTAATCATCTTAAGTCATATTCTGAGTGACTTACTCAAAATAAGCATTAAGATCTCAAACAAACAAAGATTATCATCCAATCTTATGATAAACATTCATTTAGGACATTTAAGAACCTGTCCCTAGATAAGATTTAGCTCAAAATATCATATATAAATAAGAATATTAGATTCATCATCAAATCACATGTTGTTGACTTATATATGAATAAAGGAGTGAAATATAAAGGACTCAATTTTTAGACAACCTTAATGCATGATGTATAACCTTAAATCAAGTGTATCCAAGTCTCACATGATGATCTTGCATCTTATAAAATTTGAGATCAATCTCATTTGTAAAGGTGTTAGAGGTCAAATTGATATATTTTTAATGGTTAATTTGTTGAATTATGACCCCTAATTCAGTTATTAATTGCTAAATTAATGTCTTATTATGTTTAATTTGTATAATGGAGCTTAACGATGAAGATTGAACCTAAAACATGAAGGAACTCCCTTTGTTCTGAGCATAAATGTCCCCCTGGTAAGGTGTCGTTAGTTGAAGGATAGGGGGCCATTAGTTGTGGCAGAGCTCGAGCACTAACTGCACCTTCTCAAGGTGACGTTACTTGGAGGCAAGGTGTCATTAGTTGCTAAAGTTAACAATTTCATCTTCAAATCTTGAAGATTTCAAATCTGGCATGTCCCTAATAAATTTTACTGTCTTCTAGCACACGTGGGAGGTCTAGGGTGTCTGCATACAACTAAGAAAACATAGAATACACTCATACAATTAAGGGACTTCAGATCAAACATAGATAGAGAAGTTCTTGCTTCTCTCTTTTAGATAGAGAAGTTCTCGCATCTCTCTTACATTTTTCTTAGATAGTTTAAGCTTCAAACAATTATAATTCGAGTTTTAGAGTGTATTTTAAGTTGCTGTCTGTTGGAGAACATTGTTGAGACATGTATCTAAGTTTCTTAATTATCATGGGGGGTTTCTAATTGAAATCATTTTTTATTCTCTCCTATTCTTATGTGCATATTTTTTAATGTTCTTTGATTTTCTAGCTATATCTTGTGGATTCAGAAGCTATATTATTGCCCATATTAAGTTAAGAAGTTCAAGACTTATCCAGAAGCTTTCTAAACATTTTTTGTAACTTCTAAACTAATTTATTCAGCTCATATTTTGTAGATCTACCAAAGTATGTGGCTTAAGATGCACATCTTGTATGTTTTGATTCAAATGTGTGGCTGATCGTTTCTGTTGCTATGGATTGATGTTTTGATGATTTGAAAGAGTTTCAATGCATCTTTAAATGTCTATATTTTTCTTATTGAAGGTTTGAGAGAACCAATTTTAACCTGGCCACTTAAGATTAGTGTTTAAGATAGTTTAAGCATGAGAAATGATCTTAAATTGTTTGAAAAATCAATAAACAACACGAATTAATCCTTAAATGACCAAACCTAGATTTTTTTTGTGAAATTTGAGTTCTGGGATTAATTTTCAAAAATCACCTTCTTGAAATTAAAACCCATTTACTTGATTTTAAAGCATAACCAAACTTTAGACAAGATTAAATGGAGAAAAAGCAAATTCTTAAACATAGCTTTGTTTTGATTATGTGAAGGACTTTAATTAGACTTTAAATTTGTTTTAAAGCTCAATTAAATAATCAATCATCTAATCCATAGCTAATTTACACATTTGGTAATTTTCAAATTTTTTTAGAAGCATCTAAAAATTAATTTTGAAGTGTTTAAACCAAGATAGTCTAGTTTAAGTAATTCTTAGATTTTTAATCAAATTGTCTAGATTTTTCCTAAATAATTGTAATCTGATCTGATCAATCTAGTAATTAAGCAACAATATTCCCCGTGGGTTCGACACTCAGAGTCTAAAAATTACTCCACTTTATTACTTTTGTGATATGTGCACTTGCCTTAATACCGTTGGTTTTCAAAGTAAAATCGTTTCAAAATCATCCAAAGTTTTAAAGTCACCTAATGAACACAACACCTCACTTATTGCAACGTCATCATAAGCTCCTACTTCAAACTCCTTTGATTCATGTGTGAGCTTCTCCTCACTACTAGTTATGTTCTCAACATGACTTACATTAATGACTTCAGCTTGTTAAAACTTAATGGCTTCTAAATCATGTTCTTTTATGTCACTCATAGTTCTTGCATAACATTAGCTACTTGAACCATAGATTCAAAAAAATGCTACATGACTCTCTAAGTCTTCCTCATAATGCTAAAATTCTACATTTTTAATCACTTGTTGATCATGCAGGTAGTCAAAAACTCCCACATCATCCATGCACTCACCACTATGTAAATAAAAAATTCCTAGCTCACTTGATCTAATGGAGTGGTTTCAAGAGGATCAATTGAATAACTTTTTTAATTGACTTCATTAATTACTCCCAATAATTAGGACAAAAAGCTTTCAATTCTTCCATGGTGGGTTGTTTTCTAGACATGATCTCATTGATTAACTTACAAATTGTTGATATTACATTATTTTGAGGTTACTCTCGATATGAGAAAGATGAAGGTTGTTCAAAATAAGATAGAATACAAAGGGTAATCAAAATAGGTCATCGAATCAAGGGTATAGGTTTCATCGAATTTTTTTATAAGCCTTATGGAACCTAAGAGGGGGTGAATTTAGTGTTTAAAAATTTCTTTACTAATTAAAAGTAGCAACCTAAAACAATTGGAATCTAAATGAAATCACTAAACCAAAGTTCAACCTAAGATGATATGAAAATGAAAATGCCAAAATGAATGGAATAAATTAAAATTCAAGCCACACAACCAACAATAAATAAAGGAGTTAAGGGAAAAGAGAGACACAAGGAAATTATAGAAGTTTACCTACCCAAAGATAGGCTACATCTTCTTTCCAAGTACTTATTGGATGATTTTCACTAATCAAACAAAACAAGTACAATCTTCTTATAAGGTGAAGAGTAATCTTTACAATCTTACATTTGAAGGGTGAAGAGTAACCCTATACAAGACTCAGTCTTCTTGTTGAATGTGAAGATTAACCTTTAACAACTCTTTTCAAGGCAAAGAGAAGCCTCTATAACTCACAATTAACCAAATGATTCAATACCCTAAATTCAAGTAAGCAAATACACCTTAAAAGGTGTTTCACTCAATGCACAATTAAACTATGGGTTTTAACTTTCAATAAGTGATATGAAAGAATGATAACAGTTTAGAAAGCTTAAAAAAACTTAGTATAATAGGAATGATTCACCAAAATGTGAATATATGCTTGCAAAAGAATTAAAATATGCTAAACACAAAATCTATATAGTTTAGAGCACTTTATGAATATTCAACTTAAAACACAAATATAAATACTTAAAAAATAAAACTAAAAATCCAGAGCACTTCTAACACCTTATATAAACTAAACCAAATAAGTTTATGAACCCATAAATAGATTTAAATGATGTAATTTATGATAATGAATAATAAAAAAAACAGGAGAGTTTTATTATATAAGCAAAACAATACACAAAAATGATTAAATAATCACTCAAAAATTTGAAGCTATGAGCACGTTTGGTATCATTTCTCATTTCTATTTTTTGTTTTTGTTTTTGTGTGTGAATTAGTTTTTGTGTGTTTTTTTGGGTTTTTGTGTTGTATTAGTGTGTCGTCTCATTCAATTTCTGTGCTATTTTTATTAGTTTCTGTGTTTAGAAAAACAAGAAATGAAAATTGAAAACCAAAGTAGTAACAAAAATGGCCTATGATTAATCTAACTTTTAAGCACTTAAAAAACCACAAAAAATACTTAAAAATAAATTCAGAAGATTGAAATCGAGATCA
Source organism: Pinacopodium congolense (assembly GCA_028565735.1). Classification (NCBI taxonomy): domain Eukaryota; kingdom Viridiplantae; phylum Streptophyta; class Magnoliopsida; order Malpighiales; family Erythroxylaceae; genus Pinacopodium; species Pinacopodium congolense. The sequence continues at coordinate 860 of JAOXYD010170616.1, read as the reverse complement.
AACTCAACCTAATAAAAACAGAAGCTATCTTGGTATATTTGAATGTTCAAGCTCAAAGAGAGCTTAAATAAGCCTCTAAAAATCAAAATCAAGGTAAAAAACAATCCAGAGGACTTAAGTAAGCATAAAAAAAAACAATTGCATGATTTTATAAGCAAGATTAGTTAGCTAAAATCGAGATTAAAGCAAGAATAGTCTTAATAAAGACAATTTTGATATATGTATGTACTCTAACATTAATATGATAATATAGCCCTTATAAAATGTAAAATATGGATCAAAAGAACACCTAAGCACTCAAGCAAGTTGAAACCAACAATTTTGCACACCCAAAAACTTAATAAAATAGTAAAAAAATGGATTGAAAGATATAGCAGTAAAATTTAGGCAACTTGAGCTTTTTTAGAGATTTTGGCTTTTTTTTTTATCTCTTTTCAAGGCATCTAGAGAGTGTTAAATTGTTTAGAGAAGGTATTTATAGTGTTTAGAGTCTTAAGTAGGGTTTAGAAGTTAAAAATAGTCGTTAGAATAAAGAATAAAAATAAAGGCTGAAGATAAAAACTAGTTGTTCGACCTATACAGACGTTCTGAGGGGAATACAGTACCCTCTACCCCGTTTGTATTGATCTCTAAAAACAAACCCGATACGGGGGTCTGGATAGCCCACTGCATTGCCTTTTAGCCCGTCTTATTGCCTCTAGAAAACAAGTTAGAAACAAGCTCCAATCCTATCCTAACAATAATCTAACATGAATTAGCGTCCGTTTGGTTCAGCTTTTAGAAGGGTTAAAAGTGCTTTTCTGTAACGCAAAAGCATTTTTTTGAAAAAATGAGTGTTTGGCTGTCACATTCAAAAGTGC
>JAOXYD010170606.1:0-10062 GCA_028565735.1 Pinacopodium congolense | reverse complement strand
ATTGTTGTAAAGGTTCCTCTTGGCCTTTAACCAAGATTGTTGTTAGTGAATTTCCAACAAGTAGTTGGAGGGAGGACGTAGTCTATCTTTAGGGTAGGCAAACCTCTATAAATCTTGATGTTTATCTCTTCCCTATCTCTTTTATATTTGTGCATTTGTGTTTACTTTATTATTACTTGGAATTGGCGTAAAGTTTTTCTTTCATTCAAGATTGAATTTTGGTTTAAAGATTTCGTCTTTTTTAAATTGGCCTAAGGTGTTTAAAGTGTTGTAATTCTGCAAGAAAATTTTAAACACCCAATTCACCCCCCCCCTCTTTGGTGCTATAGGGCTAACATTCTTAATACTTTCTCCAAAATTTTTTAACAAGAATCGAATGATATGCAAAATACAAAAAAATCATCCATCAAGGCTTTGATGCAAGTTTCTATCATATCTGTAAAAATTGCTACCGTATAGTAATGGAAAGTGATAGGAGCATTACACAAGCCAAAAGGCATGCATCTATATACAAAGGTTCCATAGGGATGGGTGAATGTTGTCTTTTCCTAATCCTTAAGGGCAATAGAAATTTGCAAATACCCACTATACCCATCTAAGGTACAATAAAAACTATGCCCAACCAATCTTTAATCTACTTTATCTATAATGGGTAAAATAAAGTGGTCTTTTTATGTGGTGTCACATACTCCATCCAGTTACTTTCCTTGTAGCAATCATTTCATCTAACTTATTTTTCATCACAATAGTTCCTTCTTTCTTTTATACTGCCTAAACTGAACTAACCCTATTAGAAATATAATACAAGCATCTAAGAGTTTAACTACCCCATTCTTTACCACTTCCTTCATATTTAGATTAAGCCTGAGTTGAGGTTAGAATAAGGGTTTGCTTGCTTCTTCCATAAATATTTTGTAAGTTTAAATAGAAGGACTTAATCCCTTAATATCATTTAAGGTCCAACCTATGGAGTTTTGATGCTCTCGAAGAACTCTTAACAACCTCTCCTCCATCGTATCGGTGAATAATGATAAAATAATCACATGCAATTGTGATGAACGTTGCAAAAAGGCATACTTTAAATGAAAGGAAAGAAGTTTAAGTTCAAGAGTTGGAGACTCTTCAATTGATGGCCTAAGAAGGGATTGAATTAGTCTATCTAAAGGATCAAACTTTCTAGATTGAATCTAAGTAAAGGTTTCCTTTCCAACTTCTAATTCCTCCAACACTTCTTTAACTTCCTCTTCCTCTACTTCCAATGAACAAGAATGGATTAAGGCCTTTTGTAAAGGATTTGAACATAGATATTTCAATGGATCAACTTGAATGAAATGTACACATATGAAGTTGCATGAATTCAAGTGGAGGGATGTATCCTAGCCTTACATCAAATGTAATCTCCTCATCCTAAAGTTTGAGAATGAGCTTCCCTCCATGTACTTCAATCAATGCCCTAGCAATAGCCATGAATGGTCTTCCCAAAATGATAAGCACTAACCTATCTTCTTCCATATCCAAAACAAGGAATTCAATAGGAAAAATAAAATTTTCAACCTTCATAAGAACATCCTCAATGATTCCTCTTGGATAGATAATAGATCTATCAACAAATTTCAATAAACAAATTTCAATATGACTATAGTTGGTTTAGGTTCTTTTATTCCCAACTTCATGAAGATAGATAAGGGCATCAAATTAATACTCACTCCAAGATCCATCAAAACCATATCTATATGTAATTTACCAATTGTACAAAGAATGGTTAAACTACCAATTCTTTGAACTTTAGAGGTAACTTATTCAAAAGGATAGCAAAACACTCTTCATTAAATTTAATAGTCTCATATTCCTCCAATCTTCTCTTCTTGGACAAGATTTCTTTAAAAAAATTTAGCATAAGAGGGAATTTGAGTAATTGCCTTAACAAATGAGATATTGATGTGTAGCTTCTTAAACATCTCTAAAAATTTCCCAAATTGCTTGTCGAGGTTTGTAATCTTCAACTGTTAAGGCTAAGGAGTCCTAGGATTATAAGGTTGAACATTTGGATCAGTAAATAACCTAGGTGGCTTATCATAGTTTTTACCATCAACTTCCTTCTCTTCTTCTTCAACTCTCTTGCTTCTATCATAGGCTCTCTCTCTTCTGTCGTGTCCTTTTTCTATCTCTTTCTCTTTCTCCTCCACAAATACTTGCTTTCCTTTCTCTTATATCTTCCTTTCATTCTGAACTTCTCTCCAACTTCTTAAGGTAATAAACTTAGCATGCTCTTTAAGATTGGATTTGGAAGTCCTAGGTAGCTTACCAAGCATCCTCTCTTGTAAGAGTTATGCAATTTTCTAGTCTTGAATCTCCAAATTCTTAATTGATGCCTCATGTTTTTGCATCCTTGACTTGTTAGATTGTATGTACTTATGAACTACCTCAATAAAACTAGGAAACTCTCTTGGAGATTGATTATCTCTAAAGATCGATGGAGGAGCTTTTTAAGGGTTGACTTGAGGTTATTGGAATGGTTACTGGTAGTTTTGGTTATTGCTCAATGAAAAGTTTGGATGGTTCCTCCAACCAGGATTATAAGTGTTTGAAAAAGGTTTACCCTATTGGCCTAGTGAAATTGCTAACAAATTGTGCTTTCTTTAGTTCTTGGGCAAAAGGAATGCTTTCTAACATATTAATGATGAATGAGAGGTATTGCTATAACTTTCATATTCAATTCTGTGAGTACTACTCCCAGCTCCACTTACCAAACTATTTATCTTCTTGTTCAGTACTTCAATTTGAGTAGGAAGAACTGTTGTATCATTGATTGCATGAACACTATGTGGTTTCCTTAGATGGAAACTATTTCTAGCCATTTCTTCAATCAGATTATAAGTTTCGGTCAGAGTCTTCTTCATAAAATTACCTCCAATCCCAGTATTAATGATACTATAAATTGAAGGTATAAGACTAGCGTAGAAAATGTCCACTTGCTATCACGTATTAAATCCATGACTAGGACACTTAGCAACCATCTTTATAAATCTCTCCCAAGTCTGGTATAGACTTTCATTCTCATATTTCCCAAATGAGCTAATCTTTACTACCATGGTAGATGGAAAAAATTTAGCTAATAATTGCTTCATTAAATCATCCCATATAGTAATGGATGCAAACTAAAGTGTAGTTAGTAAAGCTTTAGCTTTGTCTTTAAGAGAAAAAGGGAAAAATTCTAAGTCTAACTGCATCATCAGTGACCCATTGCTTTTAAAAAGATCATAAGACTCTAGAAAATTTTGTAAGTGTTCATTAGGATTTTCTAAATTTGATCCTCCAAATTGTGATGACCTAACTATTGAAATGATATTATAAGGGATTTTAAAATTGTTTGCATTGACTTTAGGCCAGAAAATATAACCATAGATCTATCTCAGTTTTCCATTGCTAGATCCATCATGGTTGGTTCTCTAGGTTCTTTTTAAGGTCTTACAATGTTATGTTCGTAGGTATCCATTTCTACTGATTTAGATTCTATGTCATTGGATGTTTCTATGTCTAACGGATCAGATGTGGTCACTCAAGATTCTTTTTTTTTTTCCTATGCAACATACGCTCAAGCTCTGGATTGAAGTCTAATGGCTCGAGATTTTAGCCTCAAGTATATATAAAAAATAAAAGAAAATAACTAAACAAAAGAAAATACTAACTAAATAAGCAAAGATCACAAACAAGAGAACAAAAAGCAAAAAAATCACACTAAATAGGAAAATAGCAAATAAATGCATAAAAATTCAGAAAAATTATAAAAACAATATACAAAAATTCTAAAACAATTGACACTAATTTTTTCTAATATTATAAATATATCCTCAATGATGGTGCCAAAAACTTATTATGTTAGTTTGGTGGCTTAGAATTCTGAATAATTTTTACTTTGATTTAACTAACGTGAAAGGCATGTACACCTATTGAATAAGTAATATAATGAGGTGATTTTAAGACTCTAAGTGTTAGTCCCACAGGAATATTTTATAATTACTAGGTTAATTGAATTACAATTGTCTAAAAAAACTCCAATTAATTGATTAAAGAGGTGAAAAATGCTAAACTAACTTATCGTGGCTCAAAAACCTGAAAAATGACTTAAAGCTTGCTTTCAAAAATTGCCAAAAATTATTAAAGTGTGACAAATAGCTAAGGCTTAGGTAGTTAATGATTTAATTGAGATTTTAACATTTTTAAGGGCTACATTAGAGTTCCTTCACAATTTTAAGACAAAAATATGATTAATTATGCCTTTTCTCTATTAATCTTAATTTAAAGTTTGGTCATACATCAAATTAAGTTAATAGGCTTTAAAACCATGAAGGTGACTTCTAGATTTGCAATCTCATAACTCTAACTCTTAAAAATAATCAAGGTTTGGTCATTCATTAATTGATTTGTGTTATTTATTAATTTTTATAACGACCTAAGTTGATTTCTCAAATCTTAGATTATTTTTTAATCCATTATTAAGTGGCTAACTTAAAAACAACACATTCAAACCTTTAATAAACAAATTATACCCTTAATCATGCATTTAAGCTCTCTTAAATCATTTATACACCAATCCTTAGCTAAAAATTGAATCAGCCACACATATTGATCAAAGCACACAAATTATGTAATATAAGCAACATACTTTGATAAATCCAAAAATAAGAGCTTAAATAATAAGTTGAGAAGTTACAAACACCCAAAGAAAGCTCTTGGATGGTTTTTGAACTCCTCAACTTAATTTGAGCTCCAGAATAGCTCTAAATCAACACAAACTTGCAGAAAAATCAAAAGAACATACAAAGGTGTAAACTTAAAAACGAGAACTTTGATTAATCCAAAAAATAAAGCTAAAAATGTAATGATCTGAGTTAGAAAACCCCTTTATGACAGATTCCAGACTCATATGTGAGTTTTAACAATAAACTCAAACAAGTAGCAAAGCATAAAAAAAGTTAAAACTTGATTTACAAGTATTTCAAGCCTAGGAGCTAAGAACAATTTAGAGAGAAGCTAGAGAATTTTGTCTAAGTTCCAGATCTAATCTCTCTATATTTTATGAATGTCCTTATGTTTTTTTTCTCCTTTTTTACAACTACTAGACATCTCTACTTGGTACTTCCAGACAAGAGAATTAATGAAAAACATGCCTCAGTCGCAATCATTGAGATTTACTGTTGATATGTCTATCTAGGAGTAATACAGAAGGATAACTCGAAGAAATATGATCGTATGGAACCTGTTGTATAGCTCGTAAAATGCGGCACCTATACAGGTCATAAGGAGCAATATGTAAGTCTCTCCAGACCCACGTTTTGGTCTTGAAAAGTGGTCAATTTGTTATCTTTTTGCTCCAATCTTCAATCAATCTCTATTTTTTGCAAATTAAACATTTCCAAGCATCAATTAAATATATAAAAATAAATTTAAGGGTTAAAATATAAAAAATATGTATTAAAAGCACAATCAAATTGACCCCTATTGCCTTCCCTCCACAATTAACCCAATAATTAACTAAAAATAACTATAAAACAAATTATTGGAAGAATCACTCTAATAATCAAATTACCATAGTAGACTATCAAAATTAATTTTCCCTAATTTTATGTAAAACTATTGCATAGAAAAAACTCCAAAATAATTCAACTACAAATTGCACAATAATATCTCAAGAAACTAATTACATAAGATACCAATTTTTAAATGCAAAAATCACCTCAAATTAGAGGAGTAAAAATCATATGTACAAGTGAGTAATTCTCATATTGTGTAAAATAATAGATACAATCAGTAATACTCCATAATCACAAATACGGACAATAATCACAAAATAATTAAATTATTGGCAACTACTGACAAGAGGGAGTATATAAAAATACCAAACTTAAGACACAAACCAAAATGTCTTAAAGATATTAATATACTTGATCTTGGTATAAACACTTTTTTTGGACAAAATTTCTCTCTCACCTCTCTCTAATTTTTTTTTCTTTTTGGTTTCTTTTTTTTTCTTCACTTTATATCATCTACTACAGCTTATAACCATGTTTATAAGTGTGTAAAACATATAAACTTTGAAAAATAAAATAAGTCTTTGAATGAAATAAGAAACATAACAAATGCAGTAAACAATTATTGAAAGAAATAGTTGTCTTCAACTTTTGAAAAACAAGGAAAAGCCATTGAATTTGACTTAGGACTCCAAACAAAGAACCCACTATTTCCTCTTTCATCCCTTCATTTGGCGAGTCCTACTAATAAAAATTTAGCAAGCTCTTGCTAGGGTTGTAACACTCAACTCTAAAGCAAACAATAATGTTAAGAATGCTTAAATGTAGTGGCAAGGGAACTATAAGATCACCTCTCAAGATTCAAATAACTTATGCTATTATGATTAAGAATTCTATTATATTAATTATAATCCATTAAAAAAACCTAGAATATTGAACAATTAAGCCTTAAAAACACCATTGGAATGCACATTTGCCACACTAGTCAGCGTTATGCTGCAAAATGAGCACTACCTCTCTTTCTTGCCTCACAAACTCACATGATTATAAACCAGTTGTTTTCTAAATTACAATTATGTAATGATGACACTAGAAAAATGGATTACAATAAGAACAAAAAAGCTAATAAGAGGTGGTAACTACAAAACATATCAAGTATAGATGTTGACATGAGCAACAAGCAGAGCATTTGAGGAATTTCAAACTCAAATACATGTCTATACTAACAGGAATAAATAAGTCATAAAATTACTAAAATTAAAAAAAATACTTTGAAGATTAATCTTATCAGAGCCTAATCCCTAATGGAAAAATTCAAAATCCTAGAATAAGTGAAGATCATAAAGTTGATATGAGTTAATAGAGGAAGAACACGAATGAACATACAATGGCTACAATAGCGTAAGAGAAGTTGTGGAGGCCTCCTTATGTTAGAATTTTAAGTCTAAATTTCATAATTGTATGAATGTTATAGTAAGTCTTAGTCGATGCTTGATATGTGGGTTAACATGAAGAAGACATATTTGATGAGAAAATAAGGTAAAAACTTGCAAGTTGGTGAGTAAAGTAGGAAATATTGATGAGATCTTGAAAGTTGGTGACATTCGGCATGCATTAGCAGAAATCTTTGACGATGGTGAGATTCAAATGTGAAAGAGAAGGTACTTGAATTTCGATGAAGAGATTGAAGGTATGTAATACTATAAGGTTTATTACAAACTAACTCAGATTTTTTCTTAGCTTAGTCATGAAGCTATATGATTGTACTATAAATGAACTTAGTGAACCATGGCTAATGGACTAACCATGGTTTTGCATCGATTGGACTATATATTGATAAGCATAAAACTAAGGTAAACATCATATTTTGATGGGATCATTTTTATATGATAAGATAAAGTTTGAAAATTGTGGGGGATAAGATCATTATTAGTATCCAAAAGATAAGGGATGTGCAACAAACATTAAGAAGATATGATTGTCAAGGATAACGATGTTATCACCATGTAATCTTATCTATTTAATTAGTATAGGGGATAAGATTGTTAGGATTGTGCGAATTGGATAGGGATGTTATTCATTGGCCGATAGAGGAAAATCTATCAATATCTAGTACCTTAATGTTGAAGTTGTAACTTAACTATAAATGAATCATAAAATTTATTTTTTAATCATTTAAATTGAGAGAGAAACATCTTCTTAAGAGTGTTGAGTGCTTTTGGGAGAAAGTTCTTATAAGGACTTCAAGTAGGGAGTTATTTGTTGTAGAGTATTTCGAGGTAAAAGTATCTCGAATTCTTGTATTAATATTTTGTAAGGGTTAATAAAATTTGGCTTTATCATATATCTCTTGTCTTATTTATGAAAAAACTTATATGTATTTTGTATAAGTGAAAGACCTTAAGTACGAGTATACATGATGCTTTCAAAAACAAATGAAATTATTGATCAATGATAATAAGGAAAAAAAAAGCTAAATTATATTTTTATCATATTTAAACTTAACTAATACATGTGAAATTTGACGAATTTATTCAATTCCACTATGTTCGAAGAAGTTCCATAACACCTTGCATAGGGAAGGCTTTATGTATAGGGAAATCAAGAGTCGATCGAATCATGTACAACAGAAGCAAAACAATTTTTTTCAATTTTTTGAAAAGCCAAGATGACTTTAAACTATGATAAGATTAAATAATAAATATAATAATGCATGAATCTAAATTTGTACTTTATTAAGAAGTTTGATCAATATTTTAGTTTATTCTCGAATCTATACATAAAGGATAAATCACTTTAGTCTCACATATGTCCAGCATTTAATGACATTCACAGACTAAACTTTTGAAGAAACTTAACAATTGAGAGAAGTAAAATGAGAAATGCTAGCCTCTCTTATTTTTGTTTTATATAGAAAAATATAAGATATTTCTTAATATTAAAATTAAATATAATTATGACTAAAGTTTCAATTTAATTGTAATTACTATTTAATCTTAAATAAAATCAAATATCATATGTTTGACTTTTTAAATTTATAAAATTTTACAATTAAGCCCAACTTAATTAATTTTACTCTCTTCAGTTGATTTTTATGTACGACCCATTAAGTTTATAATATGTTGATAATGATTATAAATTATAATTCTAATTCATAACTTCAATTAGATAAATTAAAACTATTTTTAATTTATATTTAATTATTCAATTAAATAATTTATAATCATAGATTAAGATTAGTGTCTGATAACATGTCATGACTACCTAAAAATGTCAAACTTAATTTGTCTATATGTTTTTTTTAATATAATTCATTCATTTCATCATACAATGTTCCAATTAAAAATAAACTAATCATATTATTTCTCTATTATTAGTAATTGATTTTATTAAGAATGTTTGAAAACTTTTATTAAAGTGTCATCCTACCTTTATCAAAGAATTTTTAAATCAATATTAATTAAGAAAAATGAAATATTCTCCTTCATTATTTTAGGGTGTCAAATCATATATTAATCAATCAACTACTTCTATATAGTTTATGCTACATCCAATAACTATTAAGTACACTATTCATAAGTAAAATAGGTTATAAGTAGTACCAAAATATAATAATTTGTATACAAAATAACTTTAGTAATATCAAGTCTAAAGATTAATCATACAATCATCATACACTTATACAATCATCATAGTGAATATTTTTATAAACACATAAATAATGTTCCATATAAAATTCTCATATCGATCAGATTATTGAAATTGTTCTCTAACAAGCACCCACAATTTTATTTAAATATCTTCATATTTTAGTTTATGATATCGAATACTTCTTTCTTAAGGAAAAACATAATATTTGATAATTTTTTTGTTCTATTGATGTCTAATCTTAATAAAGTACTGAACAAGAATAATTTAGAGATAATATTTAATTACTATATAAATCTCATAATTATTATCTCTATTATAATTTTATTTGTAAAATATATGTTTATCGTATGAACTTTATCTTATACGTTAATTAATTAAATATTATATATAAAATAAATAATATTTTAGCAAATTATGTCATAAATCTATAATGGTATGTTTAGTTTAAAGAATGGAATAGATAAGGAATGGAATAGCTATTCTTTAGGAATAAAATGGATGAGGAATATAATGGAATAGATATTACTTTATTTGGTTTACTACTAAGAAATTTTTCTGTTAGTGTTTGGTTTGAAAATATAAACATAGAATGACAAAGGAATAACAAACAAAAAGATCAAAATATCCTTACCCTTATTATTATTGTTGTTGTTGTTATTATTTTTTTTTATTCTTAATTTTATTAATTTAGTAAATTATATTATTATTATCATTATTCTTCCTAATTTTAATATTATTAATATTTTTATTATTAATTGATAATAGTAATAATAATATATGATATTATTATTATTAATTTTGGTATTATTATTATTATTAATTTTCTACTTATTATTATTACTATTCTTAATTTTATTAATTTAGCAAATTATATTATTAT
>JAOXYD010170585.1:0-23722 GCA_028565735.1 Pinacopodium congolense | reverse complement strand
TTCAAGTAATTTTAGTTTTTGTTCAAGTAATAGGTGTTGGAATTTTTGGTTTGAATATTAATTTGAGTTTTGTTAAAGTAGGTTTTAGCTAATTAATTAATACCTTAGTTAACTTAAGTTTGTGTTAGGTTAAGTGTTCAATTATGCTTTTTATTAAGTGTTTTAAATTTTCCAGTTTTTGTTTTAATTACTTAAGCATGATTTATGTTCATTCAATCTTTGTTTTAGGTAGCTTAAACATGTGTGCCTAGTTCGTTTAGGGGTTTGGAGATATTAAAAGGATGAAAGCATGAAAATTGTGAGAATGACGTTAAATTTATGCTTAATTAGATGCTTGTTTATCTGGGTTGGTTTGGAACTTAGGTTAAATGTCATTAATTAGGAGTTATCTTTAGGCTTGATCACCCTTAGGTAATTTCATAATTTCAAAAGTAGGGTTAAGCGTGTGATACATAATAGTCCATAGCAATTCCTAAAAGTAGCAATAGCTTAGTTGAATTTGTTAGGATACTTAATCAACTAACCTAGGATTCTATATCTTTAGGATACACTTTTTGAGCTCTCGAGTTAGTGGCCTAATTTAGTCATTCTTTTGTACCTAAAGCATCTTCACTATTAAATCTAGAGAGCTTGTTCTAGGTTATAGATGGGGATAATGGTAATTCTAGAGCTTGTTATATTTGTATAATTTAAAGGAATTAATGGCTTGAGAGCTTATTCGAGCCTATAGGCTAGCACCATGACTAGAGTACCTCTTATTTAGATTCTAGGATCAATGATCATCTCGACATCCCAAAGATAGCTCCAACCCACTTCTTTGCTATTGTTATTCATCTTTCCTAAATTTGTTTTGTGTTAGTCTCTCTGCTTGTTTCTTTTGCATTTTGGTTTATCTCACTTTCATCTATTCAGGGTGTTTTATTTCTCTTTCTTGCAATATTTGAAATAAAATTTGCATCCCGACTCTTTATGGTTCGACCCTAGGTCACCATTATTGCATAGTTTGGGTAGTTAGGAATTTATTATTTAATAGCTTGCGACGAGCTCATTAGTGAGATCCCAAAATTGATGGCCTAGACTGGAGGTCTTGTAATACCCTACCGATTGATGTTGAAGCCAAGCCTTATGAAGTCATAAGAGTTCATTTATGTTGATCTTAATTCCTGTCCTCAGTCATTTTCCTTCAATAGCTTCTTAGCGCTTTACTCTTCCGGTTCTCTTTTGTTCTTGGAGAAGTCCAAAATTTCAGTGTCCTCTATCTTACTTAAACTCTTGTCACTCTTATGTTCATGCACCTACAATCACCAAAAAATGTATAAAAAATCCTTAAATCAAAAGAATCTAAATTGAATAAGATGCTAAAATTCCTAGCAACGGCGTCAAAAACATCTTTGCTAGTTTTAGCTACACTGCAAATATACAGGTCGTAACATATAATATAACTAATATCAATCCTACAAGGATTGAATCTACACACCTAATAGTCTGAATTGTACTCTATTTAAGGCAAAACCAAACATGTATAATCTGAAAACTAAACTAAACTAAAAAAAACTTGAAGGAATTTAATTGTAAAGTAAAGCAAAACAAAGAAGATATTTAATAAAGAAGACTTAGGGATTGTTCTATCTTTATTTATCTTCCTTTTACCTTATTGATTTAATTATGTTTGATCCTAGATATCTAATGGTTTGGGTACCCTCTCTCAAGATCTAATCAATTAATCCCAATTGAAATACTTAAGAGTTGAATTATAACTTTTCGGTTCATAATACTACTCCTAAATATGCAATTAGATTTGAAGCGATCTTAAGGACAATCAAGAAGCAATTAAGATCTATTTCAATCACTTGTTAATCTGCTAATTGTAGGTCCATCAGCGTATCAACTCTCGTTACGTATCCTAGCTCAAAAAAATCAAAACAACCAACTCTCGTTACCTAACCTAACTCAAATAAATCAAAACAATCTCTCAACTCAAAGTAATTATAAGCTCAATAATTAACACAAACAATTATATTTTAAATCAATACGGTAAAAGTTGCATAAGCAATTCAAGAACAAGCCTTAAACTAAATTTATCAATCCATATTCATGTTCAAACAAACACTATTCAGATTAAATATCAAAAGGAAAGCAAAAGAAAAGAGAAAACTAATGATGATAATGATGGCTCTCTTACTGGAAATCTAGACACCACTTGTTGAATCTTGGTTCTCCTCTTTTCTCTTGAGTCTCTTCACGTGTTTCCTCTTCCAAAAATCTTCTTTTCTGTCTTAGGTGTTCCCTAGACTCAGAATGGTGGTTGCTAAGGTTTTCCACGTCTTTGCGTGGCCAAAAATAACATATAACTAACTTAAACACGTTATCCCACGTCATCCTGCCACGTTATCCCACGTCATCCTGCCACGTTAGCTTTTCTAACTTTCAGTTTTGCTTGGTCTTTTGCCTATAACTTCTTTTACAAACCTCCACTTATCAGCAAAGTTTATATGTAAGCTCCTCACATGTTGTTCTAGCATCTTGCAAAATTATTTAACATTTGGAGCTATATAAGTGCAACTAATGCCTTCTGAATTTTGACTGTACCAAATATGGTGCTCAACTCAAGTTGTTTTGATCTTTCTATTGTGTTCTTTTTATGGTTTGTCATATAGCCTTGATATTTGGTGTGGAGCCTCCTAACTTGATAGTCTAACTCTTCAAATTTATCCAACACTTCTTTTAACTCCAAAGGTACCTCCTAAGTCAATTCCAATTGAACTTGCATTAGATATTCACACTAATGTTATAGAATTCTTGCCCAAAATTAACAAACATCACATTAAAACACTCAAACAGTATTAAAACAACATAATAACATCAAACTAAGTCTAAATCATGCAATTCTCTTCTTAAACATGCATACTAACACACTAAACTACTATAGAATTAACTTTTAATGCAACCCTATCAAACCTCTTGAAAACTTAAACAAATTGAATATGATGATTTTGAATTACAAAACTCAAACTTAAACCTTAAAGAATGAAGATGAAAGTGGAAGAAAAAAAAACTTGACAATTTTAATGTATATGAGTTTGTAATCTTAAAACTTCAATAAGATTACATAAAGATTGAAATAAATGGTATTGAAGCCTTATTTATAATGTTAAAAAGATAATAGAGTCGTTGGGTGTGTTTAATAGCCATTAGAGACATGAAAATTATTGAAAACAAAAGAAGAAAATTAGTCATTACGCTTATAGCTAAGGCATCAGTGGACTAGTTAAGTAGACTAGTCAACTGGTTGCTTCTATAGCAATATACAAAACCTATAAATTCTATTAAAACCTATTCCAATTCATTTGTTTCAATCCAAATTCAACTGATGTTAAACAGTTATAAACTAGTGTTAAACTGGTACAAAATAATAAGATATATAAAAAATTAAGCTCTTTTTTGTTAATATTTTGCTAAATTATGATATCAAAAATATATTATATTAAAAAAATTTATTTTATTGTTTATTATCTTAAATAAAAAACAAAAAACTGTAAAATAAATAAATAATGTCATATAAGAATAAAAATAAAATTAATAGATTTAATCCATAACAAAAAGAAAAAAGAGTAGGGTTAAAGGAAAAAAAGAAGAGGATGGAGTTGGAAAAGAAGGAGTGTGGTTGGACTAAAAAATTTTAAAAAGAAAAAAAATTAGTGAAAAGAGATAGAACTAGAGTAAAAAATGATCAGTTCGACAAGTCAAATTAGGTCAAACCAATCAATTAAATAAAAATTGACCAATTTTTGAAGTTACAAGGTTTTAAAGGAAACCAAATCAGTAAATTGATTAATTTTGGATCAACTGAGTCGTACTGACCGATCCAATTCAATTTTTTAAACATTGATAATTGTAATCAAGAAAAACATTAAAGTTTTTTTATAATTAGATTATGTTATAGAAAATTAATATAATGAAAATATATCAATCATGATGAGACCCAAAATTTTAAATTTTTTATTAAAATATTAAATACATATTTAGAATATGATCGATGCTTTTTGTTATAGGATTAAACTAGAATTCTGTTTACTGTTAGATTTATTGAGTAAACTCAAGACTGTTTTAACCCGAATATATTCAGTCTTATAACGATGGATCCTACTTAATTAAATTTGTATGATTTAGATGAGTAAATTTATAATCATATAAATATAGGGGCATGGTTAAGAATAACATATATGATATGTTTTAACAAATTGTTGTCACATAAGAAATCTAGAAATCATATGATATTTTTTAAAAATAAATAAATTAAAAAATGCAAATAGGATACAAGCCAAAGAGGTCCAGAGGAGAAACAAAAATTTTATCACTACAAACTAGCAATCAATCAAAAAACAAATTAGAGACTAACAAGAAGGCTTCTTTACGATGAGAGTAGAAAGACCAAAAAGGACAACTACTTAGGAATCATATGCTTTGATTTTATGTAGTAAGTTAGGGCTTGGAGTGTAAAAGTAGGAACTGATCTTCCTTTGCAATGAAAGTCCAAGAGAGGAAGACATAATGCTCTTCCCTCCTATTACTACATATAGGTTTGTATCTAAACTATCGCCTGCAGCTATCCTTCCATGATAGATCTAGCTTTATTTCCCATTATTTATTAGTGAGAACCTTCGGGAAGGAGGCGCCATCTTTTTCTGGCAACTTTGTCTCATTGGAGGAAGATCTAGTAAGTAACCATTTGCAATATGACCTTATCAATCAACTCCATTAAGAGAGCTTGCTTGGATTTTTTTTTTTTTTTTTTTTTTGGTGAAGGCCCTTTGGTTTCTTTCCTACCATATTCCATACACCAAGTAAGATAAAGCTATTTTAAATACAAGGAGTCAGGTGATTTGTCCTTCTTATAGTTGCTTCGCCACGCCACGATTCTATTCCAGTTCTCTATTAGTGCATTTTCATTACACAACCATATAATGAATCTAAAAAAAAACTGTGAATATTCATAGTTAAACAGAATAAGTAGCTGGGAGCAGGGACGTAAAGAAACTTGGCTAACCTATTTAAAGTGCTTAGCCTTCCTTTGATGGCCAATGACATTATGAAAGAACCACGTGGATGGGCTTGTTTAAACCAAAGCAACTTACGCTATTGGACCATTTACAGGCTAGGTCTAAAGAGTTCCCTATAGGAGACATTAATGAAAATATTGGTATTTGAGTGGCCCCACACAATCTTGTTTAAGACATTCCAAGTTAGGGATAAGTTAAATAGTCAATCTACAATATTTGACCTCGATAAGGCCTCTAACTGGTTCCTATAGTTGATTATAGCTTATTACATAAAATCCTAGGAGGGGATTATATGGAGAAGAGATTAGAGGTTAACACAAGATAATTGATAAAATGTTATTTATTTAATTTTAATTTGGTTGGTTTATTGATCACACTCAAGATCAATAAAATTCATCAAATATTTTGTTGAAATCCTTAATTATTTTGTTTATATGACATAAAATTAATACTTGCTTTTCTATGTTTTAGTTTTTGACAATGAATACTAATTTATTCTTAAGGAGCATCATGGATGCTAATAGATTGACTAGACCCAGCCTATCTACTAGATACATAACTTGAGAATTGTTCTCAAGTAAGAGAAGAAGTTATATGTTCTCAATGCTTTACTTCCACCTAAACCTACTTTCAAATGTAACTAATGACATTTGGAACAGATATTAACTTCATTTAAATGATGAAGAGAAAGCAATATATATGACGTTGGCTAGAATGTCTCTTGAACTTTAAAAGCAACATGAAAGCATTAATGATAGATCTATGATATTGGATCTTTAAAAGTTGTTCAGAGCATAGATAGGGTGGAGAGGTTTAAGATTTTCCAACATTGTATTAATGTAAGATGGCACCTGAATCTTCAATATATTTATATATATTGAAGAAGATTGGCGGTATTGAACAATTAGGCTAATTAGGTTATGTTATAAACCATGAGTTAACCATTGATCTAGTGCTCCAATCTCTCGCGCCAAACTTTTTGTAATTCATCATTAACTTTTACATGAGCCAAAAAGATATGACGTTACTAAAACTATTAAATATGATCAAGATAGCAAAAGGATTCCATAAGATTGAATCTAATTATGTTCTTATTATTAGGTCTTTAAAGAACAAGGGTAAGACTTTTAAGAAGAATAAGAACAAGAAGTAAAAGGATTTAACCAAAGTAGCAAAGCTTACTAGAAGTGTCAAGACAAAAAATGACAAAGGAATTTGTTTCTATTGTAACATCGACAAACATAAAAGAGAAACTGTAAAGCTTATTTTGCTAATTTGAAGGAAAAAAGCTAAAGTTAGCTTCATCTTTAAATATATTTATGATTGAAGTTAATCTTTCTACTTCTGTTTCACAATATTAGATGTGAGATATCAGTTATTGACCTCACATTTCTAATAATGTGCAAGTACTAATGGATAGTAGATTGTTGAGGAAAGGTGAAGAGGACTTGCAAGTTATTTATAAAGCAATAGTTACTCTATTAACAGTAGGAACTTATAATTTAGCTTTGCTTTTTAGTCTTATACTTAAACTAAATAATTTTTATTTTGTTCCAATAACTACTAAAACATCATTTATATTCTATCTATAGACATTAATGGATTTATCTTTATGATTGAAAATAAGAGTTGTTCTTTCTATAAAAATGATGTTTATTATGAAATTGGTATACTTATAAATGGTTTGCATGAATTAGATATTGAAAAGTTAGTCTTTAACATAAATAATAAGAAAAGTAAAACTAAGTAATCAAAATCTGGCTTATTTATGACACTGTAGGTTAGGTTAAATTAATGAAACTAGAATCTCAAATTTATATAAAGATGGACATTTATATCATTTTGATTATGAATCGTATGAATCTTTCAAGCCCTATTTATTAGGTAATATGACCAAACCCTCAATTAGAAAGGAGTTAACGCACTAGTAAGTTATTCGAGCTTATACAGTCAAACGTATGTGGTCCTATGATTACCCAAACAAGAGGTGAATATATCTATTTCATTACATTCACGGATGATTATTCTAGATATAGTGATGTGGATGTAATGAAAAAGAAGTCTAAATCATTTGAAAAGTTTAAAAATTTAGACTTAAGGTAGAGAACAACCTAGTAAAAGTATTAAGAAACTTAGATCTGATAGAGATGATGAGTACTTAGACAATGAGTTTTTAAGTTAGTTAAAGGAGAATGGAACTCTCTTACAATAAACTCCACTTGGAACTCCATAATATAATTGAGTGTTTGAAAGGAGAAATTGTACTTTATTATATATGTTACATTCTATAATAATTCATGCAGATATTTCAATTACCTTTTAGAGGTATGCCTTTGAGACTGCTACTTACTTTCTAAATAGGGTTCCTTCTAAATCAATTGACAAGAGAGAATAAAAGATACGGATGGGTAATAGACAAAAGTTGCCACACTTAAAGATTTAAGGATGTGATACTGATGTGAAGTGTGCGATGTCTAATAACGTTCAAACTAAATCAGATAAGGGCAAGTTTATTGAGTATCTAAAAGAGATTTTAGATATCAATTTTACTATACTCTTGAACAAAAAATATTTTTCTCAAGACATTATACATTCATAAAAAGATCATTTATTCTTATCGAAAGTGAGATAGACTTAAAGAAGTTCAAGAACCACAAAATTATATCTAAGTTGAGCATAAACCTTAAATTGATACATCAAATGTACAATCAATAGTTCTAGAGACATATAATCCACAACACACTAGTAGCATGCATTGTCCTCCTATTAGATTATATCTTTATATTAAAAAGAGGAGTGATGATGTATTACTCATAGATGATGAGCCTATAAATTTTAAAGAAATAAAATCAAACATTGATTCTTTAAAATGACATAAAGCCATAAGATCCGAAATAAAATTCATGTACAATAACTAAGTACAGACTTTAATAGATACACCTTAATATATTATAACTAATAATTCAAATGGGTTTTTAGGAGAAACAATGACATAAATGATAATGTACAAACGTATAAGGAAAGGCCAATGGAAAAAGGTTTCAAGTAAAAATAAGAAGGTTAGTGAGAGTCTTGTCATTTTCTTAGTGTTATATGTGGATAATAAGTTGCTTATAGGAAATTACATACCTATGCTCCAATTTGTAAAGATTTGGTTGTATAAAAACATCTTTATGAAGGATATGGGAGAAGTAATTTATATTATGGGAATAAAGATCTATGGAAATTGATAAAATAGGTTGTTTGGTTCATCCAAGTCTACATGCATAGACAAAGTGTTAAAGAGGTTTAATATGAAGAATTCCAAGAGGGGATTCTTACCAATGTCGCATGTTATTTCTTTCTCTAAGAGTATGGATGTTAAGACATAAGAAGAGAGAAATAAAATATATTATGTTACATATACTTCAATTGGTAGATCAATCATATATGCGATGCCATATACAAGACCAAATATTTTTTATACGTTGAGCATAATAAGGAAATATCAAGTCAATCCTAGTGAAGATCACTGGATAGTTATTAAAAATATATTAATGTACTTGAGAAGGACTAAAGATGTTATTTTGATCTATAAAGGAGTTGAATTGAGAATTTAGAGTTATATATATGCTAGTTTCTGGTCAAATTATAATAATAATAAATCACAATCATGATACATATTTATTCTTAATGGTTATGCAATTAGTTGAAAGAGTTATAAACAACCAACCATTACAAATTCTAAAATAGAGACCAAGTATATTTCATTTTTTAAGATCGCAAAGGAAGTAAGTTAGATTTAGAAATTCATCATTAAACTTGAAGTGGTTACTAATATTATTGATCTAATAGTATTTTACAATGACAATAATGCTATTATTGCATAGGTAAAGGAATCACGGTCTTGTCAACAATCCAAAAATTTACTTAGGAAGTTTCACTTAATCTAGGAGATATTGGAATAAAAGGACATCATATTTAAGTGAATTCCACTAAAGAGAATCTAATGTATCCTCTCACTAAGCCATTATCTCAAAAGAGATATATTCAATGTATAAATGGATATGGTGTTAAATACATATACGATTGGATTTAATGTAAGTGGGAGATTGTTAGGTTATACCCTTACATGTATAACATTGTAAATTTTTTATTTAATAAAAAACATTATTTATCTTTATATATTTGTTAATTATATTTAATAATTAACGATAAAAAATTCTTATAATAATTATTGTGTAAATGAAAATTATAATAAGATTATAATGATAAAATTTAGATTGCATTTTGTATTATTAGTAAAATGTTCGTTGTCATAGTTTAATTAAGACAAGGTATCGACAAAGTAATTAGGCTAGCACACCTTGTATATCTTTCTTATGAAAAAAAAAGTAATCAATCTCATAAATTAAAGTGTAAAAACACTTAAATAAATGCATAGATACTTATTAAAGAATAAGTTTACTGAACTTATTTGATTATAAAGATTCTAAATAAAACATTACTTGCCTGTTTGTAAATTTCTTCATTACGGTGGTTGTATGATTAATCCTTAAATTTGTTATTACCAGAGTTAACCCATATATGAATTATTATGTTGTAATACTATTTATTATTTATTCTCTAAAGTAGTTCGGTCAATGATACTTTTGGATACAATATTAACTATAAGGAAATAGTTGAATGAATTGAATTAATAAAAGATTTTTCATCCTAAAGTAATTAGAGAGAATGCTCTACTATTATTTATTAGGAACGCTTTGACAATTTTCTTATCAGAGTAAATTGAAAATTTTAAAATCATTTTCAAATATCAATTATAAATCATTTACTAATTAGTAAGAGTGAATATAAGGGAATTATATAGAATAATCATTAATTCTATACTCTATTTTCAATTAGAACAATAAATGATAAAAGGATTAAATTATATATTATAACATACATAGACATGTGAAGTTAAACTACTTTGATATTTTTGATATTTAAATAGTCATGATAAGTTGTTACGCATCAATCATAGTTTATGATTCTAAATTTTTCTTCATCTTAAAATAAGGAGAATGTTATACTATTATTAATTAGTAATGATTTGAGAATTATCTAATTAGAGTGAATTGAAATTTGAAAAGATATTTTCTCAAATATTAATTATAAATGATTTACTAATTAATAAGAGTGAACATGAATAGATTATATAGAATAAGCATTAATCCTATACTCTATTTTCAGTTAGAACATTAGATAATAAAATGATTATATTGTATATTATAACATATATAGACATGTGAAGTCAAACTACTGTAATATTCTTATTATTTGAGTGATCATAATATGTTGTTAGACGTCAATTATAATTTATAATTATAAATTATTTAATTGGATAACTAAAAATAAAATAAAAGTAGTTTAATTTATCTAATTTTAATTATGAATTAAAATTATAATTTATATTGATTGCCAAATATTAAAAACCTAATGAGCCACACATAAAAATTTATTAAAGGAAATTTTTTTAACTAATTTAAACTTAATTATAAAGTTTGAGAATTTTTAAGTTAAATAAGTAATATTCGATTTTTTAAAAACTACATTATAATTATAATTCAGTTTTAATATTAAAAAAATCTGATTTTTCTCATATAAAGATGAAAAAGCAATACGTTGCTAATATGACTCTTTCTTCTCAAAATAAATTTTGAATTATCCTCCGGTCAACTTATGAATACCATTAGAAATTGAATATTTAAACAATCATGATTGACAGATTGGAGAAAAATCAAATTCAACGGGAAAGTAATAATTAGGTTTATTTAAAAAAATTCTTATTTTAATTCAGATTAAATTTTTGTTAAAGAAATTTGAAAAATTTTGTAAACTTAATTCCACTGCATTCATGATTCGTTTGTGGTTGGTTTCTAAGGTAGTTGCACATAATATGATTGAAGCCATGTGATAAACCTTCCTAGAATTAAATCTTGGTTTCAATATTGGTGGACACTAGTCCCAGTCACACATATTGTGGTCCACATCTTTATCCGGCTGCACCTACAGATGTTGATGTTCATACCCCTTTTTCTTTTAGGTAGCTCATGTTTACCGCTAGTACGCCCTTGGACCTTCGGTTAGATACATACTTTGATATCGATGTTCCTTTTAATGCAAAATTCAAAATTTAGATATATTTATATATGTCGACTAAATTATTAATTTATGACTGCATCATAAATAAGTCTTTGAATGTACCATAAATTAAATAATTTAAATCATTCATTTAATATACTAAGAAGGTTAAAATAGAGGACAAATTCCATCTAAATTAAAAAAACTCAAAACTTTTACCAATTGAATATCATGAAGAATTTCAAATGTGCTAGCTTAAGATTTTGATACTTAAAATATTTGAGAAGTCCGGTGCAAGACCACAAACACATACACGTGCAAATTTTTTTTTTTTTTGGGTTTATTTATCACTAGAGGAAGCGTATATTAAACACATATTCGCTAATGAAGATATTCTCATGTGCGGGCCTTTGTTTATTAATCAATGGCATACTTAAACTGGCTGGCATAGAACTGACGTGTACATGTCAGACAGATAGGGAACGTTTTCAAGAAAATTATTTTTTAAAAAAAGAAAAAGAAGAAGAAACAAACCAACAGACCATCCTTCACAAGGCTAGAAAGAACGTGAGATATACCCTATTTCTTATTTCAATCTTTGTCTTTTATATTAGTTTACAAATTCATTTAATTGTTTGTTCTATGCATTTAAACAATTTCAAGCAATGACAGTTATTTTTTGTTTTTAAAGTTCTATACTTGAATCTTAAAAATTTTTTATTTCTGTATTTCAATCACTATAATTGCATCAATTCGTTGGTTTCCATTACCCAAATCAGCTAATTATTAGATGAAAGCAATAGTTTAGACCCAACTAGTTATTTTAAATGGTTTAGAATAATTATAAAGGAAATAATTACATGATTGGCAGCTATGGACATTCATAGCCTGGTGGTCTTATAATAATAATAATATAATTATTATTTTTATTATTTTAATATATATATATATTAACAGCCTAAAAAATAGTCCATGTAGTCATATCGAATTATAATGATGGAAATTTGTAGACACTCAAATTTAAAAAATAAATATCTGGTAAGGTTTATTAATTTAAAAGCATTTAGAAGGAAATTTATTATAATCCATTTATTTATAAATACAAACTCAAATCTTGGTGTTAACTTTTCAAACATTCATTGGAATGATACGCCATAATCAATTAATTAATCATAAGTCCCCTAAAATTGTTAACTTTTCAAACATTCAATGGAATGATATGCCATATTCAATTAATTAATCATAAGTCCCCTAAAATTATTCTTACATTTAAAAAATATATTAAATATGATTTTATGTAATATAAATATTAGTAGAATCACATCATGTGTATATATTATCTCTATGTTTATAACATAAATTAGGGTTAAAATTACTTAAGACTCATGTGATTTATTAAACTATTAGTTAAATTCTTATAATTTTAAAATTATCAAATAAGTCTCCCAAATTTAAAATTATTTTTATTCATTAATTCTCCGTTACTTTTATTTTACATGAATTAATGGCATGTCTATATAACATGTCTACATAGTATATTTGGAGACACCTAATAATGCCACATGACGTAGGCTTAATACATGGAAATAATTTGAAATCTTAAGGACTTATTTAATAATTTAGTAAATTATGATAACCTAATTAATAGTTTACCAAATCATAAGGACCTAAATAATTTGAAATGCAATTAAAAAATTATTTTAATAATGAAAATAAAATTATTAATAATTTAAGAAATATGTACTGAAAATGTGTTCTTTTAATAAAGTATTAAACTAAAATTTAAAAATTAAAGAAAATTTTTTATATTTCTTATAATATTCTAAATATAATTTAAAAAGTCTATATACCCAATTTTACAAATGTTTCATATTATTTTAAGTGAAAATTTAGAAAAAAGAATAAGTTCTAATGTGAGACATTTGTAAAATTAAATATATCAACTTTTTTAATTACATTCGGAATATTATAAGAAATATAAAAAATTTCTATAAGAAGAAGTAAAAAATTAAATTTTATTTAAATCAAATTTAAGTCGGTAATTTTATATTGAATTGAACTAAAAAATTTAAATCTAATTAAATTAATTTTGGTTCTAAAATTCAAATCATTTTTAAATTCAAATAAATTTCAATTTATTTTATTTAGATTTAATCAAGATTAATTATAAAAAATTCCTTTATGCCATATGAAATCATTTTTAAATCAAACTATTATCAACCTAAAAAATTTCATTTAAAAGTAATTATTACTTTGTAATTTGTATAATAAATATGTTTGTATTTTTTCACATATATGCAACATCATAGATAATGAATTGATAAAAGATCAAATATTTTTATGATATATTTTTTAAAATTTAATTCAATAGTTTATTAAATTATACAATATTTACAATACACATTTCTTTAATTATTAATAATTTTATTTTAATTAGTTAAATTATTTAATTCCTTATAACTTAATAAACTATTAATTAAATCATTAAAATTTAGAAAACTATCAAATAATTCTTTAAAATTTTAAATTATTTTCACCTATTAATTCAGTGTCCCGTGATATTGCCATATTTTTTCAAATGTGTTACATGAATATGTCACGTAGATATATTGTGAGTCTACGTAAGATAAAAGTAACAAAAAGTTAATAGACAAAAGTAATTTAAAATCTTAACGACCTACTTGATAATTTTAAAATTATAAAAATTTAATTAATATTTTACCAAACTATAAAAGTCCGGAGTGATTTTAACCCATAAAATTATATATGATACAGTACAAATGGACATTAAATGCCTCTAAAAAATTCGTTTCTCCCTTTTTTTAGTGTTTAAGGAGAGTTGAAGATTTTTTATACTGGTAAATTGAAAACAATTTATTAATGTATATTAATATCCCACATGTTTCTTGTCCAAACGAGAAAGGAGTAAAAATAAGGAGTGGCTTCCCATTTAAAAAATAAAAATATGGAGAAAAGAAAAGAAAAAAATGATATGTAACTTCTAAATAAAAAAGTACTGAATTTATATATTTGAGTTCGCTCTTCTGTGCTTAGAGGTGAACTTATACTTGAAGTTTAATGCCAACGTTCCGTTTGAAAAGGTTTTGATTTTTAAATTTAGTTTTTAAATTTTTTAAATATAAAAATTAAAAAAAAATATTATAAAAATTAAAAAAAATATTTTAATATAACACAAAAATTAAGATAAATAATATAAAAATATAAAAAATTTAATACAAAAATATAACATTTACAACCACAAATTACAATTAAAAATTCAATGGTTCTTAATAACTGTTGAACAAGGTAACTCATCCTTGCACACGGCTCCGGACGCTCCCGCTGCCCTCCCCAAATTGATCAAAGTAAAGGTGCACCATGTCTCCAACAAGAACAAATGATTGCTTTTTTTTTTTAATAATAAAACATGCTAGTAATGGAATCTGAATTACTGTTACATTCAGTTAGGTTCAGAGCTTGGAAAATCCATGATCATCTCAATTCAAAGACAGTTAACGATGAGTGATTATGATTTGATTGATAGATTGGGACTAACATAGTTAATAGGAAACACCAGTATTCTTGAGTTAAAATTTTGAGAAATATGACAACTGATATACAAATTTCTTATAACAAAAAATTACGGACAATACTTTGTTATGCACGTTAAATAAACTCTTTAAAATATAAAATAATTTATTAATTATATATTTCATATTAATTATTTAATTATATAAAATAAGATAATAATTAAATTTGATTGATACAAGAATTTGCCTATGTCAATTAATATATAAGTTATGTAAATATTTAAAAATTATTTTTAATTTTTTCAATTTCAAAACTCGAATTTATAATTTTAAATATTAAAAACTCTTTTACAAGCCCCATATTAATCGAATTGCTTCTAAAAGGCATTGAAGTTTTTGAATTAATAAAAGAAAATATATTTTAAAAATTATATCACAGTTGAAAGAACATCTGGAGTGTAGAATATGTTATGAAAATCCAAGTAGTGCCAACTTGAGAAAACAAAGACGTAAGCGACTTCTTCCAATTTCATTGTTACTGAATATCAAACCTAAACTTCGCTCAGTAAGAGGTGAGGTGAAACCCATTTTAAAGATTGGTGTGAACGGACTTGATGATTTGGGGGTGCGATCAAACGGTTCTGTTGCTTTGTATTTGAACATTTATTAGAGTACAGTTTGTATCACTTTTCATTTTTATTTTTAATTTTTTTATGTGTATTAATTTTTATAATATTTTTATTGATTTTTGTGTTAGTTTTTAAATTTCTATTATATTGTCTTTTTCTATCTCTATACTATTTTTATTGATTTTTGAATTTTAAAAACTAAGAAAAAAAAGGAAAACGGTATAAATACCAAACAAATTATAAGATTTCGGTTTAGTTTTTTTTTATTTTTAAGTATTTTATTAAATTATATTTTTATTTTTTTTTCTATTTTTATATACTTTTTTATTTTTATGATTTATTAATACATTATTTTTTAATTTTTATACTATTTTTTATATATAAAAATAAAAAATTAAAACTAAAACATTATCAAACACCCCTTAATTATTCGCAATATTCACTAGATGTGATGTGACCACGAGATCTTTTTGAGGGGTGGCTTAACCATCTTCCATTAACAGCAAACTTGGCTCTCTCTTTGTATGAATAAGAGCAAAACAACGAGCCATCATCGGCTGGGGGAGTTTAGTGCTACGTTGACACCTTGACATGTAAATTCTGAACGTTTCTTTCAGTCATTTCAAGCTGTGTTTTTGTACGCTCACAGGTACTACACTCAAACAAAACACACTGTGCATGCCTACGTTATTATTGTATGGTGTCTGTCAAATTATAGGGCTGGATCAAGATCTCTGTCCCCTTTGACAGTTCAGTATCTACCGACTATTCATTGATTTAGCATTCTTGGTTTTGTTGGGAAATTTGTCTACCAATCATGTTTTGTGCAGTCGTACTAATTAGGACAACCAGCAACAATCCAATTATTTACCACTAGGTTTGGAACTCTTTTCAATTGAATATACTGAACCCATTTTCTTTCTCCACAAAGTCCAAAAGCTAAATAATTTGATTAAACATTTAACTTGCATTTAATTAGTGACACCCTGAAGTGAATTATACAACCATAGGATAGAGCTCATCAATACCCCCTTCATAACTGTATACAGTATCGGATTTTGTACAACTCCAATGCACGTTTTAACCCGTTTAGAGTTTAGACTAGAACTTTTGTTTCTGAGTAATTGAAAGATTAATTTCTTTGACAAATAATGATAATGAGCATTGACAGTGCAGTGTTTACTGCCTACAAATTTTAAAATGAAAATGGGTAACATAACAAAATACAAGAGCCGAACCTAAATTATTGAATTGCAAAAGCTATCAGACAGTGGGTTTGGGATCAAGGCACCTGCATGCTTTCGAATTCTCCAAGTAAGATACACACCAGAAATCTCCTCAAAATTTTTGAACCAACGCTTCAACCAGTACAGTATTCTTCGACCTTCAAACGCTAAAAAATAGTCATGATTTATTATATCACGTACTCAAATTCTTAGCAACCTCTTCTTGGTGAATGATAACGATCTCCAAGTATATTGGAAACGCAAGAGGCATGCCACCTCTTGTTTCAATTTGGTTAATCCTTTGGATCATGGTATTGATTCTTTAACTCAATTTAAGTATTTACGGAAACTGAATGTTGTTGACTCGGAGGACGAGACTCAATGATATCGGTAAAATTAAATATAATTTGAAAACGTCGGTGTTAAACATGTAAAAATCAAAGTCTTTTTTGGTAAGTTTGTTAGGGGTTATGATTTCTAATTGGATAGTAATTACTCTGAGACTCAATTATGTCGGGTCAAACGAAAGTTGAACCTCGTCAAAAGAAAATAAAATTACATATAAATTGAAAACGTCTATGTTAAACATGCAGAAAACAAGTCTTTTTTAGTGAGTTTGTTAAGGGTTATGATTTCTAATTAGATAGTAATTACTCTTTCATTTTGAAAGCAGAAAACCGGGAAAAGAAACACAAAAAGCGTGAGAAAGAAGGAGAGATTAGAACTCTGTGAATAGGAGGGTGTACATAGGACCATAATAGCAGCCTATCGAACTAATTTGGGCAAGACAACAGGGGATTGAATGAGAGGGAGAAAGAGATGTGGAAAAATACCAAATGACCTAGGATTGGGAGATCCCCGCACCGTCCCACGTCCATGTGAACATGGTCCCTTCAAACTTGGCTGTCCAGTCAAACCATATATCAAATCAAATCCATATGACCCTTTAACAGTTCTTCATTTTGTCATTCTAGCTCCAAAATTCAGTTCTTTTCTACTCTTGGTTCCCAATCTTTGTTTGAAAGCATATTCATAACATCATAACCATCATTTAAATGAATAATATATACCAGTATTCCTGCTAGCAAATTGTTTGTTCAATTAGTGTAGTAGTTATTATGGTTTTATTTTATTTGTGTAAATCTATGAGATTTATTTCCAAATTTATTGGTTTACATTGCTCATAGCGGAGCTTTCGTCTTGTACTATATGTGACTTTGATGGCCTTTGCTCAAGAATATACTTCCTTCTTTCCTTCACCAACCTGAGCATGGGATGGATTGCCTTGGTAAGCCTGATTATAAGAAAGAACATTCATTAGACATTGTGTTAACTGGATATATATTTAAAAAAGCTATTAAATTCCTTTAGTCCCTAAATCTTTGACATTGGAGTCCCTCTTTTTCCTTCTCTAATTCTGTACTCACTTCTGTGACATCTTTTTGAATAGACAGATAGATCGTCAAACGGGCGACGTATATAAATAAGTGGCTCGTTTCTCACAAACTAAACTACTTTCTCGAGTTGTTGTTGCCGAAGAGAAGTTTTACATATATGCATATACTATCGTCATCCACCAAATAATCTCAAACTCTCAAGATTTATCCCACATTTCCAAGTTGTACCTCTTGTTTTCCTTGATGGATGTACTTATATTACATGTTAATGCACATTACATTTCAAGACATCCATACTTGTTGCCTAAATATGGATATTCTTTAAGACTGAAACTACCTTCCTTTTGAGCAATGGCAACCCTCAAAAGCCTAAAATTTTACATGGAAATAAGATGTATTGTGAGTTGTTGATATGGTTACAATCAATAGTTAATCGATAAAATAATTGGTAAATG
Organism: Pinacopodium congolense; assembly: GCA_028565735.1. NCBI lineage: Eukaryota > Viridiplantae > Streptophyta > Magnoliopsida > Malpighiales > Erythroxylaceae > Pinacopodium > Pinacopodium congolense. Next base: position 5,320 of record JAOXYD010170585.1, on the reverse strand, counting down.
TGAAGTGTGTCATATTCAGTTTGAAAATGGTTATAACATTGTTATTATCATGCATTGCCCTTTCATACTTTCACATCTCGGTGAAATTTCCTTACCAAGAAGAAGGTTTGATCCTAAAATTGTTTAGAAGATTTTTCACAAGTTTAGAAATAGGTAAAAAGACTCTAAAATCTTGTGGATGGCTTAATTATCCCATTGATTTATGGAAAACTATATAAATTATTATAGAGAATCAATATAAGCCATTAAATTGGATCAATTTTAACCATCCTTTGAGGAGTAGAGAATTATAAATAACTTAGGGGTCTCATTTGTATCATCACCCTATATCTTGTAAAGCATTCTTGAAAGATAGAAGCATCTTGATTGATGGAAGCATTTTCCTAGTTATCCTCCTACTTGTATTATCTATATCATCATTTTTACTTGTTTTCTTCCATTAAGTTTTTGTAAAAAGTACTCAAGGGAAGGCTAACTAATATTATTAGCCAAGGAGTTTACTAGTGTCAAGTGCCATGTGATTCGTTGATAAAATACCAAACTCATGACAGTTAGTATCAAAGCCGAAGTTCCAATCGACTTGGTATTAGAGAAAAGATTTCCAGCCAAGTAAGTATTAAAGATAAAGGTTAAGAGGATGTTTAGTTGGATTGTGGATTGTAGTTTTGTGTTGTGGTTGTTGTATTTTTGTATTGGTAATTATTATTTTTTTATCGATTTCTGTGCTGTATTAATGTGTTTTTTTTATCGATTTTTGTGTTTAGAAAAACAGAAAACCAAAACAAAAAACAAAAGTGAAAATAAATATGGCCTAATAACATTTTGCTTGAAAGATGGTAAGAGTAAGAAGTGAGACTAATCATATTAAAGAACTCATAAAACAATCAAAGAGAGGTAGATCAAGATCAAGGAAAGTCTTAGTAGACATTGATACTAGGCTAGCAAAGGTAGTGCTTGCCATAGTCAAAGGGTAAGAGAAGTTCAAGATGATAGACCAAAGCATTAAGGAACTTAAAAGAGGAGGAGAAGAGCTTCATGAGGAGATGCAAGGTACTTTAAATAAAAACCTTTCAAAATGTTTAGAATAAGTGAAGACCTTGAAAGTCATTGTCCAATCTAAGATTGTTTCATTGAAGGAAGAGTTTGAGAGAGCCTCCAATAGGTTAAAGGAGATGAAGGAGAAGCTAACTCTTTATAAGAAAGTAGTTGTTCAAGGGGGAGCATTGTTTTATTGACGATCGTCAAGACTTCTCCAAGGGTGAATGTTTTCAAAGCCTAAGACATTATAAGAGCCAAGGAATATAAAGGAGGTAGACAACTTCTGATGAAGTTTAGAGTAATACTTCAAGGCACTTAGTATTATAGATGACACTAAGAAGGTTGATTGAGCTACTTTCTACCTTGTAAATATCATGATAGTATACTGCAGAAGGAGATATCAAGATATCTAGAGAGGGATATACTCCATTAATATTATAGATGAGTTTAAGAGGGAACTTAAGAGGCAATTCTATTAGGAGAATGTTGAGAAAGAGGCAGGACCTAAGTTAAGGAGTCCTTAACAAAATGGAAGCGTAAGAGATTATGTAAGGGAATTTTTTGAAGTCCTCTTAGGGATATCCTATTAACTCGACAAGGAAGCATTCTTTTTCTTCAAGGATGGCCTCAAAACTAAGTGAAGATAGAGATCTAACAACATGGAGCCTAAAATATAGATCATACCATTGCCATTGTTGAATCTCTTATGAAGTTCAAGAAGTTTTACAAATCTAAATCCAACAAAAATAAGGGTAGCAAAGGAAAGAGTGGATGAGACAATCATTAAGTTAAAGAGGTTTACCATAAGCATGGAAAATCCTAAAAGGGCAATAGCACCAAGGGGGATAAAGATAAGAATGATGATGTGTAAAATGAACATGTTTACTAGTATATATAGTAATAAATTTTACTCATTATTTGATCAATTTGAATTCTAATAACTTATTTTTATGAAATTTAGGTACTTGTAGCATCAAAGGAATCAAGATCACAAAAAGGAATGGAATCATTTTCTAGAAGAAAAATAGCGAGAAACAACAGCGTCATTATGGTCAAGAAAGAGGTCACTATTGTGGTGTTAAATTGAAGATATAAGCATAATGTTTTTTTACAACAGTGTTGTTATTCTGATAGTTATTACCATTGTGGGTTTAAAGGAAGTCAATAGCATAATGTTTTTGAACAACGGTGTTGTTGTATTTATCGACAAGCATCTTTATGGTCTATGAATTGTAATTGGAAGGAGTTTTAAACCTAATAAACAATCCCTTATTAAAAAAAACTTACCTTATTAGTGTTTCTTAACACTAGGTAGCCACTATGGACATATAAGAGGAATTTTATATTAATTAAGGGGTCCTTCTTCTTTTGTCTTAGTAGCCACTTTCATTCTTTCAATCAACTATAAAGGTTTTGACAATTATGGGTTAGAGACAAAGAAGATCCATTAGAAAAGAGCTCCAAGGCTAGTAAGAGAGCTTGAGTTGTTGGACTAGGAGTAAAAATTCCTAGAGAGGAAGTTGTTATATTATGGGAATTCTTTATCTCTATTTTGGTTTTTTTAAATTCATTAGTTTGTGTTAGTTAGTTACAGCTTGTTTTTATATGGGAATGTTAATTTATGTTTAATTCAATACAATTATTGAAAAAGCAAACTATATATGGTTGCAAATTGCATAATTCAATTTTATGGTATTAGGTGACTGAATTGAATTCATAAATTGTCTTAATATAGTAAGGATTTGGAATTGTTCTTGTTAAACAAAAATTCCCTTGGATCATGCCTTCTCTTTAATTCCTTATATCAATCCTCTTAATTAAAGATTGCTAATTTAGTTTTTATTTTAATATTTAATTTAAAATCAATTGATTATAAGGTTAACTAATAACTCAATGTTTAGATTGTTACTTGTTAGGATTCCCCATGAAAAGAAACTCAGCTCATCGATATAATATAGTAAACAAAAGTGCATTTGTCTATAATTGTGCAATAGTATAGAGGTAGTTGTCTTAAATTTAGAACTTTAAATGCACACAATTAGAGAATAGGCCCACTCTCAAATACTTCTTTTATGATAAACTACATAAGACAAGGGACTACCCAAAGAAGGCCAAGTTCTTGGCCTTAGTTAAAGAAAGTAAGGAAAGGAAACATGAAGAGACAAGGATGAAATCCTTACAATCCCTCAATACCATCAAGACAAAAGAGGAGATATTCAAGTTCGAGAAAAAAGAAAGTTTATTCATAGAAGTCAAGGTTAGTTGCTAAGTGATTAGTAGATACTAGAGCTTCTATTAACTTCATTCAAGTAGAAGAAGCCAAGTGGTTAAGTATCAAGTACACTGAGGAGTAAAGATGGCTTAAAGCAGTGAATTCAAAGACAACTTCCATCTTTAGAGTGCCCAAGGCATCAGAGCAAGCCTAGGTAAGCGGCATGACTTTATTAACCTTTTCGTTGTTTCTTTGAATGATTGTCCTATAATATTTGACATGGAGTTCATTGAAAATGTCAAGGCTATGCCAATTCATTTGCCAACATTATGTGTAATTTGAAGGAAAATAAAATGTGTGTGGTGTCATTAGCACGAGAGACGAACCCTCAACTCAAGTAAATTTTGGCCATGCAAATCTCAAAAGGCATAAAGGAGGCATAACCAACATGCTTGGTAACCATGAAGGAGGAAGGGAAAGCCTCAATGTTGAGAGAGCTACCTAAAGAAGTCACACAAGTCTTTAAGAAGTTCAAGGATATGATGCCACATGAGTTACAAAAGAAACTCCTACCAAATTGTGAAGGGAATTACAAGATTGTGTTAGTGCAAAGTGTTGTGTTACCCATGGTAAGACCATACTGTATGACGCTTCCCAAGTTTAAAGAATCAAGGAGGCAACAAAAGGAGTTGATGGATGAGATAGTCAAGTTCATAGTGGAGATGGACAAGGTGGCAACAAGTTATTTCCTCAATCAAAAGAAGCTTGCATCGAAGCAAGTTAGATGGAAAGATTTTATTGCAAGGTTTGACTTAGTGATGGAGTACAAGCTAAGTAAAGCAATCTTAGTGCCAAATGCTTATAATAGGATAGCGTAGTTAGCAATCATTACAAGTTCGAGATTTTTTAGCGGATTGTATTAATTGTATTAAGGAGAGGATGGAGCATGACCTATAATCCAAGAGATTAGGAGAATTGGTAAGTCAAAGGTGTACAGGCAAATTTTGGCTTAGAGATAGGATACTTATAATCGAAGGTAATCAAGTGCATATGCCACAACAACAGTCAATAACCTCACATACTCTTGCACAGGGATATAAGGGTCCAAGTCCTACTACATTTAAGTTTGTTAAGGGATGACATGATAAGGCAAGCGTGGTACAAACCTACCTAACAAAGGCTATGAAAAACATGAAGGAGTGGGTAGATGCTAAGAGGAGAGTCTTAAAATTCAAAGAAAGAAACTTAATATTCTGAAACTTCTCCTCCATCAAAACCGAAGGTTTACGAAGGTACATAAGTGGCTAATAAGGCACTATGAGGAGCTATTTCTCTGGAGAAATGATTGATAAGTTAGCTTATAGGCCAAATTTACTTTTAAATTTATATATACATCTTAAATTTCATGTGAGTTTATTGAACGTCCTTCTCTCATAGCAATGATTTCAAAACACATTCCCGACGTCCTGATAACTCGATAATTTTTTGTTAATAATAATAATAATAATGAAAACCAACACTAGTGGAGTTCGAAGTAATAAAACTTGTAATAATAATGGCACAATGACCACGTGTGATCGCTAGAAATATTGGTTAGAAAGGCTGCAGAGAAGGGCCAATTAAGCTCTTTCAAACCCGGTGGCCAGTTATGTTTTGACATTACAAGCATATATAACATTTGTTGCTTTATTAAATCATATGCAAACACTAAAGTAGTCAAGTTCGCATGTTCAGAATTCCCTAACGGGAACTACAAATGCTTAGCATGTTCACGAGTCGGCAATACGTATAATGCATATTTGAGCTGCAATCGTAACAAAATTTCTTTGGGGACTGGGACCAACTAGGTCGTGGATTTTACCAAAACCATGGTCATGTCGAGCATTTCTGGATAGAGTTCGTTTGAGGTTGAAGGTGATGGTAGATCTGGGACCCTGTAGCATATGTCGTTTTGTATTGTATAGCTTGTGTCGTTTTATTTTATCTGCTGCTGTGTTAGGCTTTGTGTTTTAACTATAAATATTTGTTATGTCTTAAGGGTTCTTTATTCCTTTTACTCTTTAAATCTGT